>JAODAG010193580.1:0-13937 GCA_027574785.1 Orphnurgus asper | reverse complement strand
GGACATGGGGGGGGGGGTTTTCAGAAAGATGAAAACTTGATTTTGTATAGCTGTGACAGTGTGAACATGTACTATTACTAGACACAGTATGTGTAAAAATCCATGTGGGCTATGGCATGTAAATAACAAGAACTGAATGAAAGAGATTTCGTTGGTGAAACCATGCTTTGTCATGGCCATGAGATTATTTGTGCTAAATGAATCGGTTACTGCCACAGGATTTGTAGAAGGTTAGTGAAATAAACCAAAACTTAACTCTTGGGTTATTTATTAGCTATGTACTTACCTCATATACATATGCATCACCCTTATATTACTGTGATCTGGCATAATCTAATAAGTGGTCTCCTCGTCCTTCCTTAATTTTCCAATCCGGAACTCACAACTTGTGGGAGCTAGAGAAGCAACAATTAACAAGGTGAGATAAGGAGAGGTTATAGGTATAACAAGACTAAAAATTGTCTTCCCTTTGTGTGATGGTGAATGCAAAGTTTATAAAGGCATGTATGACCAGCACCTTAAATTGGGCTTCTAATCCTTGGCCTGGGCTGTTATGGTACAGTCTCTCTTGTCCTCGAGTGTTAGTCGTTAGAAAGTGGGTGGAGTGCAGAACGACAGCACAACTTCTCTCCTTACAGTAGCCTAAGTTCCAGAGTGGGGAAGGTGGGAGGGAGGTATATGAGGTAAGTACATAGCTAGTAAATAACCACACCAGGTAAGTCTTGGTTTAATTTACAGCACAAAATCCCTTGCCTCGTATACATATTGTTATGAAGTTCAGAAACTTTTACAACATTAAACGAAATTATAGGAAGAGTCAGGACAGTAGACTAAAATGGGAGAAGAGAGCGATTGAAGCTTTAAAATCAATATAATTTAAGACTTTCATGTTAATTAACAAAAACAGAATAATGTACCTGTACACACAATATTGTATCAAATTAAATGCATGCAAGGTTCTAATACTGTTGCGCTCTTCGAAATGGCACCATCTTGATTTTGAGTCCTATGAAGCGAATCACAGAGAGAACGGTCAGGCTGACATAAGTGGCTAGTTCACGCACAGAGTTCCGAGTTACACTCCTGCTGACGTCTAGTTAGACAAAGTCCTCCGACAGCTTCCATGCCATTAATGGTGGCAAAAAAGACCAACTAACAAAATTCTAAAATGATTTCTTCAGTCAGCAAATGCAAGAAATAAGATTCCAGTTCTGATTATATCCATCACTGCACACCAGAGTAGAAAGATAACTCCACGTGTTGCAACAGCTTACATACGAACTTACTCAGCTGTGACTCGGCTGTGGGTCAGCAACCAAAGGAATTAAGAGCTGCTCGGTGGAGTAACTAACCATTCCATGCAAACTAATTACAGTGCAGTTGAAAATTGACAACAACATTCTTCAACCATTAAACAGTGGAGGGTCCAGAACTATTTCCTGGGACCAAAAGGACTGCTCTAGCAAAGGCCTCTTCTGAAGATAAGGTGTCCGTTAAAGACGAAGGTGGAAGGAGTCTTCCAGGATGCTGCTTTCATGATTTCTTCAGTAGATATTCTTGTGAGCCATGCATTAGAAAATGAATGGTTTCTGTTATCATGGGCTCTGAAGCCACTTCCCCCTCCTTCGTCAAAGGAATGATGAGATTCCGAATCCACCAGGAGATGGTCTCCTTAGACGCTGCCGTGAAAGGATGGCAGGGGATGATGAACAGGTGTTCTGTCTTCCTCACTGCCTTCATCCTCTCGAGATACCGCTTCAGTGCCCTTACTGGGGAACAGCGTTTGTCTTCTTGAATAGATGGTAACCAGAACCCACCTGGTTCAAATCTGAGGAAGACTATTCTTCACTATTCTTGTGGAGGCTGTAGCTATATGGAATAGTCTTCGGCGTTAACAGTTCTAGGGATGTGTTGTGCATGGTTTGTACAAAGCACTTGCCAGCTTCTCCAGGATTTCGTTAATAGATCAGGAAAGTGCTAGGCATTTTAATGGAGGCCTCATATTAAACAATCCTGTGAAGACTTGACTTCATAAGGATTATTCAGGAGAGAGGTCCCCTGTTGATTGCAGCCATGGTCGATCGGTAGCCTCTGATGGTTTACACTTGTTCCGCCTCCTCCAAAGGTGGCATCAAGAAGGATGATATTTCCTTTACTGATGCATCCAGGGGATTGATAGAGCTATTCATTGGCCAGAGGAAGACTTTTCCACATCTTGAATTGTAAGTTTTGATTGTGGACTTTCTTCTTGAGCTTGATGCAACTTCCACAGTTTTCTGTAGAAGGCCTGCTGTCTGTAGATGATTCCTGACAATAATCCAGGCACAGAGATGGAGTTCCTCTAGATTCTGGTGTCAAATCTTGCCATTCACCTGGGTCAGAAGTAGCTTCCTCTTTGGGAACTTGTATTTCTAGAAGTAGAAGGAACCATTGGGCCAGTATGGTGCTATCAGGGTTGCGAAACCGTAACTGCCGGTCTTCCCATGATACGTGCGACCAATGTGACTATACTTCATCGATTCCTTCCAAGGGAGTAACCAGGCTCATCCTTAGGTCTAAGATGCTCCCATGTAACTATACTTTGTGCTGGGATCAGTGTAGACATTTCCTGATTGATGATCCAGCTTAGGCTTTTGAGATTTGTGTCCTCGACTGCTATTTCCCTTGAGGGCAAATCGATGAGCCAATCGTCTAGGTAGGTAAAGACTACGATACCCGTCGGTCCACCAGGACCATTCTTTACACCCTGGTAAAGACCCTCGGTGCTGTTGAGAGGCCGAATAGGAATGAGATGAAGCGGTAGTCTTAATTCCTGTACTGCGCGGTTAGGAAACTGTAGTGGTCTGGGTGGATTATTGGTACGTGGAGGTATAGCTTCTTTCAAGTCACAAATGTCGTTAAGTCCTTCAGGAGGGGGAGGAATGTGGCTAGGCTAGGTGAAGGTTCTTGAAGGATAAATTCCAATGAAAAGCCAGAAACTTGAATCACACTGCATCCGTGAGGATGGCAAAATAAGGAAAGGCAAGGAGTCCATCACGGTGTTGTTAGATTATGCCAGATGCTAGATCGCAGTAATATAAGGTGATGCATATGTATATGAGGTAAGGAATTACTTCCTGTAAATTATATAGTTGGGAACTTCAGACTAATGATTTGCAGGAATGAAATCAAATGTTGAGGGAATGGCATGCTTTGCTAACTATAGCCATTTGCAGGAATCTTTTAATAAGTGGCCAAAGATCCATGTACACTCATGTTCGTCTGTCGGGGATGTTAAATCATTTTGCTTACTAGCTTGGGGTTTTGAAATGAGAATACCCTGTAAATATCTAAAAAAAACAAGAGTAATGTAACCTGCTTACCTGATGCCATTGTATTGCGTCAACTGAGCTCCCTTTGTTGTGATATTTATCTATTGAAATTCATGTCTTGTATCTGCACACAATACCAGAGAATCCTCTTAGGGCTAGGATACTTAATTATCTGCTTCATGTGAGTATACTCTAAAGGAATTCCAAGTGACTGTACACAAAATGTGGTGTTCATCTCAAAAAGGTTCCTTACTCTATGTCAACTAAACTATAAAAAGAACATTGTAAGTGTTACGGCATTAGTGTTTTGATAGAGCGCCCTCTGTTACGACAATGACATGGATAGGCCTCCAAGTTAAGCCTACCGCGAAGTTTGCAGGATTTTGTCTTTTTCTGACTTATTCCATGGTTACCAAACAGTTGGTAAGTAGTTTGACGTGTTGTCTAACATTTTATGTTTGACTCATTGATTATAGCGATTCTTCGTATAAGGCTATAATGTTTGATATAGTTTCAGCCTTACATTTGGGTAACGTTCATTACGAGTTTGTGTAAATTTCAGTGTAGGCCTAGTTTAGGGTTCGCATTTTTGTTGATGAAAAATGTACTCTAAAATGATGTTTAAAAAACATGACACTGCATGAAAGTTGACTTAAACGCTTGTTGATTGTTGATTTATACTTAAGTTATGTCCTTAAATGACGGAACGATATTCTCAAAACTGGTCCATATATGAAATTTAGTCACATGTGTGCACATGGCACTTTCGTCTAAATTACAGAGGGCAGCAGTCCAGAATTTATGTCTTATGATAGGAAAGTGCAAATGGGGGGGAATTCAACGAGAAATGGTCGGTGTGTTTTATGTTGTCGATTCATAGTAATAACTAATTCATATTCATTCATTGCAGTGAACTGCTAATCAGAACCCATGAGAAGCTCAAAGTTGCTGCTGTTGGTGAATCCTTTTTACGCATTTCGCTGTTATAATACTCGTTGCTGTCGAAGTAAGAATATCTATCGTGAAATACAAGCCCTTATAATTGAAAGAAAAAATTTAAGATTATAGCCTGAAAATGTATACCTTAAAGGATCCTCAATGAGTGTAAACTCTATTATGCAGTCAAAAATTCCCATCAGTTGAGTGGCCAGACATGAACATTTAGCATCAGAAATGTCAGCTGATTTGTCCTAAACAAGGAGAAAAAAGATAGATTAAACAGAAAATACAGTAGTTATGACCGATCCAATGTTCATGTTATGTGTAAATAAATCTTGCTGATAAATCAAGATGTGTACATGAGAGAAACTTTTCCAGTTCATATATTTTGAGGGCCTGGCAGAGATTAGGGGACTATAGGGCCCCCTGTGGCTATACCCATAAGATATAGTACATACTACATAGGCCTAGCGTTATAGACTAATGATGATGAGATTTGGGTGTAGGTCTAGTTTTACTGCTGAGTGTATTACCATCATTAGTGAAATGGTGACATTATGGAATATTCCATCATATAAGACGAATGCCACGAATACAATTATGTAGTCTCTTCTGGAACATATGGGTAAAGCCTATCGGATAAGTATGGCAGATCCTACGTTTTGCCGATATAGCTAAATATCTACCCGAACTGATGTTTAATCAGTCAACTAAAAATCATGCATGTGGTGGACAAACAAATGTGATCACACAGAAAGTAGATCAGACAGAATGTAAATAGAGCAGACATACTGTAGGTTCAAAAATTTACAATCTAGGCTAATCTACAACATAGTAAATACATGTAACCATTGTAACATGCCATTTGAATAATTTTTAACTTTGTTGGGCAATTGCAAACCAAAACATATAAATGAGCTAATTGGGGTAGACATAAACTTCATAAATGTTTGAAGTTAAATAGGTCGAAAGTCCTTTTTGCCCTCGAGTGAACATAAACTTTGAGCACTTTGAGCCCTTCTCTTTAGCCATGGGAATCTACAATATGGGAGCAAACCTAGCCAATACTGACCATAATGTAGAACAGCATGCTCTTATATATACAATATTTCATAATGCATTATCAGAAAAAATATCTGGGGCTTTAAAATTATATCACTTGCTAATTTAAGTTCGTTACTGCCACGAAGAGAAACATTTCATGTCATTCCCAAAGACCAGGGTAAATTTGGAACCATAAGACTGCCTGAAATATTAACACAGTTTAGTTAGGTATAGTATGGGTATAGTATGGTAGTTTGGTTAGGGAGCCTAATAGTTTCATAAAGAAATCCTAGCTTTCAGTGTTGACTGTGGATGAACATGGTTTAACATGCCTTCATGTTTGACCAAAATTCAGAATTTAACAATTAAGGCAGGCATGTGACCATGAAACCTATCCAGAGCCCCCAGGACTGCCATTTACCTCCCCCCTTTCAATGGGTCATTAGTGTACCATGATCCTTGACAACTTTCTCAAATACCAATCAAAGTTGAGTGTAGTAGCCACTGACTGCTTGTTATGGTAATTAAGCCTATACTACTATGCAGCAAGCATGTCTTGAGTAGTGGATTATATTTTTATGTTGATTCATGAGATTCACTTATTCATTTGCATATTATGTTATGTGATATATCAGATTAAACTGTATTTCTCCTTCGCGTGCACATGCTACAATTGGAGGCAGCAGTAGGATCATCTCGAACACCGAGGGCAATTCATTGTATATATTCCCTGGGGAGCTGTGAAATATTTATATTCAGCAGTATAAAAAAATGATAAGAAATATAACATTAACATAGATGTTATAAGTTTATGCTTTGAATGAACCACTGCTGAAGTTTACCGTCACGACTAGTTAGTAACATACGGATGAGACTGTTAAATAATATACCAGGCTAACATAATTTGCCATAAGACTACTGTATGCTATAGACATCATGTGGCTTAGTACAAAACGAGCCTGGATACGCCCAAGTACTGAAAAAGTTAACATTACTCAAGTTCATGTAAACATTGTGATTTCATTTACAATTTCCTGCTGTTTTGACAGAAGGATCATGAATTATGATTATTTCTGCACAAGGCTGCTGTCGTTTAGGTTGATTTGTGGTTAATAATTGTATCACTAGATGATCAAACTTTGTCAGCTCCTTTGTATAATATGAGGCAAGTTTCCAATCTGTCTGCTGTAATGCATATGGTGGTAATGATTTGTATATTAATTGTTATATTATAATATCATTTTTCACATCTTCAAAACTACGCTTTGCAAACAGTTGAATAAATCAGACGATTATCGTTTACAAAACTATTAGGCTTACATTATCATTAACATAAATTTTAGGCTCATACTATCATTAACATAAATGTTAGGCTTATATTATCATTAACATAAATGTTAGGCTCATACAATCATTAGCATAAATATTAGGTTAAGATTATCATTAAATAGTATCATAAATATTATTCATAGATTATCATAATAACATATATATTATGCTTAGAATCATTTATAAGGCAATTTATTTATTTTAACAACACAAATATTCCATTTTCTAAATGTCAAATTTTCTATTAAGAGTCTATATAGATATAATCTTGAAACTTGGTAAAATCACATTATTATTGGTAACCAAGTGTCAAAAGTCATTGGCATAATTAACCACCATAGTCCACCAAAGTTTTCTTCTTACCCTTTGTAATGTTTAATTCTGCACTATTTATATTATACTGCATTGGGATCAATGTTTAAGTCCAGGCTTAACAGAGAGAAAAAATACTTGAAAGAAGGCCATTTTAATAATACTATTAGCATCACATTCATCACATTCCCCATCTATTTAGCAATCTCAATGTTCTGAACAACAGATATCAAATAATTATTTTAAAGTGGACTAACTCTGTACCAAATATTCAAACTGCTCTTTCTACTCACAATGACTCTAGATCGTGCTCTCTACCAATCCTTCTTCCCATGTATGCATTGCTGCTTAGCTCACCCCAGCACACCATCCTCATCTCTGCAGCTGATATACTTAATTCCTTGTGATTACACTTAAGGTAAAACTTCAATCAACCTTTAAGATTCTGCTTAATGATTTTCTTAACTAAGTACAATTGATTTGGTACGTTTCAACTTTCAGTAGGAAAATCATGTTAAAGGTCAGAACATCATTAACGGATAAAAGCCCCTCTGAAGGATATACCCCTATCTATAGTCACAAAATATCTGTAAAAGTTCAATGGTTATGCAAACTAATTTGTCATATTAATGAGTCATAAATACCCTGTAGAAGTTCCACATGACCCACTCACTTTTTAAGGCATGAAATCTGCAATGATACTAAGACATGTGTAACAGATTAGGTGATGCCACATATATGTTAGAAGGAATTAGGACTGAATAAAACATACCAGCTGGAAGTCTTCCATCTCACTTTCCATGAGAAGACTCCTCAGTGAATTTAACATTTCTGATGTCTGTTCTAAAACTTCTTCCAAGGTTTCCTCATCTACTTCCTCCTCATCTACATCATCAATTATGTCTGCTGCCCTTGCTACACATACCTTCCTGGCTCTGACCATGCATTGAATCAGGGACTGAAGCAATGCACACTGTAAAAATGAACAAGTTAGGAATTAGATGATGTAATCTTACCCTGGAAGTGGTGTCAATGCAAGTCTTTATTTCTTTTACCCATATAGGACCCAAAGGAAGTTTTATTATTCCACAATACTATGACACAGAAGATAACATACGCACTTTTCAAAGCCACCACATTATTGGGGATATTATTCAGACTTGATTCACACAAGTGACACATGTAACATACCTCAATACTACATATCACATGATGGGTTTGGTCAGTGTAATAATTAGTGTTATTATTATTAAGACAGCACTCCCTAAGCGAGTGCTAGGTTATCCGTTGAAGCATCCAGTCAGGTCTATCTCTCTGTATCTAGTTGCAGGTTATCTTTGTAAAATCAGTCTCAGCTAATACTGTTTACATGCCATGGTATCTGTGATGGGAAACTTGTTTAATCAAGCTTAAGGTTTTGCCAGGTGAAAGAGTTGAAGAAATTGAGGCTTCTTGGTTGGAGCACATATGCTATTCAGAACTCACTAGGCATGCACTCAGTGGTGAAGTGGCAATATTGTACATGCTTAGTCAGTAGGTATGCTGGTCACTGCACTGCACACTGGTCACCTAAGGTGAAAACCATCATTTAAAAAGGTAAAACACCATATAATAATACCCTTCAACTACATCGTTTCAAAGTTACTTAAATTCCTAATTCCTCCAAAGAAAGATGGAATCACAGCTGTAAGTATCCAAAGTACAGGTGAATGTAACAAGAAAATAACCATTCAATACCAGACTCTTGTGCATGCAGCATTTGCATGCAATTTGGGGGAAAGAAGTAAGTTTTACCAAATGCTTATACATGCAATGGTGCTTAAAGTAGACTAATTTGTAATGATGTACGTTCAAGGAATCCATACTAATTGATACTCAATATGACTATGTCTGTCTCAAGAAGTATCTCATTCACCCCAATATTGCACCAGACAGTTGTTAGAGATGTAGATCCAACGTTCAGACAATGGGTACTTGAGTTATTTGATCTTTGGTAGGCCTAATGCCCATGTAATTTCACTTTTCCTCTGCCCACCCCTTGCAGTGATTTTTATACTTCAATGAGTAAATCTCGAACAATAATATGAACATACGCTTACTGGACGTGAGATGTATTCTTGACATGTGTTACAACTGCATTCAGTATCCAAATGAAATGGATGGTCAATATCCTTAAATTTTGTTAACATATCCGATGCAAAGATAAAACTGTGAAGCAAATAATGACATAAGCAGCCATAACTTGAACTGCAACTGTCTGCTCCTTTAAAATCTGACAAGACTCAAAAAATTGGAAATTGATAGAATGAGTGGGTACATGGCTACAAATCAAAGGCTCCAGGTTGACAGTTGGGCTACATCATAATTCCTAAAATAGCTTACAATACTTCATTACATTCTCTCAACATTTACCATTTATGACTTGGGTGACAAAAAGAAAGCTCAAGTTAAAAGAGTAACCTAAGCCGAAAGCAGAACTACTGTTGCAGTTCAAATGTCCATTTCTACAAGATATTTTGTAATGACATGAATGACAGGGTTTTAGCTTAGTGTTGTATGGGTTAAGAAGCTCATTGCACCCTCCAGTGATGATCATGGATGAACACACTTAAGGCAGGCATGTAACCATTGCTGTACTTTAAATGCAGCAGACAGCTGCTTTGAAATTAAATTCAACACTATATATAAAGATTAATGACCAGCTGTCAAATTAGCATGCTTTGCTGGAAACTCCTCACATGAAAAATTACCAGTGTAGGCATGGACAGTTGAGTAAAGCCATCCAGCTCGTTGCAAAACATTTATAAAATCAAAAATAGTTAAAGTGATATTGGGTACTCAGATACATAGCACAGAAGCCCATCAATAAACCAGAGAACAAATGTTGAAAATAATGGGACCCTATACAAATGCAAAAAAATGAAATGTTATTTTTGTCATTAGTAAAATTTCAGTAATGAGAATTTGGTTTGTACTCATTACTCTGAAAGCAAGTGAAAGAACCAAATATTGTACCACCAGCTAAGGTTTATGAAACATACATTCCTTTTTTAAATTAAGGATCCTTCAGTATGAGAACATTTTTTGAATAATGCCCATTTTCAATATAGGATGGAAAAAAGACTTCTATGGCATCCATGTGATACTGGCTCAATGCGACCTAAATAATATCATGAGGCACTTTTTCACAAAAAGCACTTTTTCCTCTTACTGACATTCCAGTCTGATGAGAATCGGAACATTTACAAATCAGATCCACTTATATCAGATTAATTTGGACTGTTTGGCAAGGCAGAGTAACAATTAATGTATCCCTCAGGCTATGTTATCTAATATATCAAGAATACTTACCCAAGGGTAACATTGACCACATTCTCCAAATGAGTTGCAATGGTAGAATTCCATTGACATCTACATGGCACTATACTAATATGCTTTTCAGGATAAGCTTCCGGGGAGCTGACATCATACATATACTTACCACAGGCTCAACTACTACCTCATTATCCCCATGGGTGACTATGGTTTGTTCCAGCCTAATGGAAGACTGAGCATCTTCATTAAGATCCACATACACCTCTAGCTGGGCAAGCAGGAGCTTCAAGACTGGAATGAGGAGTCTGGTGTTGTGACACACTACACCATATAAACCCTGCATCAAATGTGAAATGGACAACAGCTAGAGGTTAACAGTCTGAAAAACTTGTAACATGATAGCTCCAAACTATACTTAGACTTCATGAGTAAATTAAAGAAATTCTACTTTGTAGTTTTAATAATTGTATACTTATCTCTTCGTAATTGCTTGCACCTACTAGTGTAGCTCACCCTTACTTAGAAAACTTTACATATAGCCACTCTAATAACTGGCCAAGGGTCTGAACCGAGGCGGCATCCACTCAGCTCTTAACTTCTTGGGCATCCAGGGACTGGTAAAGTATCGGAAAACCTTAACCTTCAAAGGAATATTTTTGAAGGCTCAGGAGGTCTGCCACCCCCCGAATGGTTCCAAGGGGGAAGAGACACTTGTTCGAAGCAAGTCAAAGATCTTGTGCCCGGCCTCACACGCAACAAAGAAACAAACTAAAACCCTCTAGAAAAGTACTCCCACACCAGTGGGAAAACCAAACAAGGGGGAAGCAGAACACTTGAGTGGTTGAGCAGTAGCAGAAGATAAAATGGAATCCACTACTTAGAATAGCACCCCATATGAAAACAGGCAGAATGATGCAGGTCCTGGACTGCCGGATGGAACACTCGGCTCCTGTTCTTCGATACTAGGCTGCGCACCGGAGTGAGGGCGAATGGACTGTTTGGGTTTTGGTAACTCAGCCTGGCCAACTATGTGCCCGATGAGGAGCAGTAGTTGGCCGACTTCCCTGGAACAGACCTGGATGATCTCATCCACAAGAAGCTCTCATTAACACTTCTATGGCCAACATCAGCATCGAAGTAAACTTCAGGCCGACACTTGCCGCCCAGTCTACCGATCTGAAGGTCTACCGATCTGAAATCTTCCTCCGTTCGATTGCGTGAGCAGTCCCTTCAAGGAAAATATCGCTTTAAACTGACAGCTTATAATTTTTGTAAGTGTCATATAGAAAATGTTATGGGACGATGGTCGGATAAGCAAATTTCTGGATTTATATCCATGTATTTTATCTGTTAATATGATGAAGAGATTAATACAAAGTAATTTCCACAACGTTAATTAAGAATTAAATGCCCAGCCATCAGAACTGCATGAGCACCATCGTAAACCTGTTCATGCATGTAGCCTTGAGGGCTATGTACGATAGGACTGTAACTTTCAAATCATGGCCGCAGGCATCTAAGTCCGCAGGCATCTAAGTGGCGGTTCGAAGATATCATGCGAAGCAGCCATGGTATATAACTACTAAACTAAAAATTTGCGGGAAGCAGCACGATATCGAGGCTCGTGTTAACCAGTGAAGACTTGTTTGGCACTGCTTTTGTCAGACAGCTCAAAACAAATATGTAATTCACATAATGATGAATGGTCCGAAAAAGATGATTTTTGCAATATACATGGTACCTTTGGACAATGGGATGGGGTTATGCTGTATGATACATAAATGTAATCTTTTATTCTGTCGGTGGCTCTTCTGCTTCTTTTCTACCTTTTGTGAGTATAATTTAGGGTAAAACTAGAGAAAACTTAATATTGTGTACTTTTTTCATAAGATAACCCCTACAATTCCTACCATGGTGCCAGCTTCCTACAATAACAAAATGCATTTTCCACACATTCAAATTACGAATGAGGATTACAAATACGACTGATTACAAATGAGGATTACAAATACGACTGGTACGAACTGGCAGCCTCCAAGCTCTCTTTCTCATAGTTCTGCTTTGTTTCAAGCGAAAAATTTATCCTGTGAAAACATTAAAACTACCTTGCAATAACAGGAAACCTTCATGAAATAAAGTGTGTACATATAATTCAATTACTAAATCTTTAAATGCAACCTTATTACTACTGGGTTTCACCTGATAGAGCGTTTTTCTGACATCAGATTGCTGTGTTAAACATCTCCTGAGATTACCCAGTATCTCAGTACAAACAAGGGCCTCATAGTTGGCAGGGTGTTGTGGACCACTGTGGACTTCCACTGCAGTTACCTGCAAGATACAGTAAGATATTACAAATGAGAGGCATTTTAACCTGAAACCACAGCAAGATCGCAATTTTTGGTACACCACGATGCTGTAGAGAAAAAAATGCAAACCATCACAGCTAACACTCTTTGACTATCTTCACCAAGCCACCAAATACTATATACATCACCCTTATAACACATAGTGTGGAAGAGCTTTCCCTTGAACAACTTTCCATTGATCCTAACCAATTACGGCAAGCTAATTGTAAAGACATACTCGTTCTATTAGTGCCATCGATCATTTCCACCAGACAACTTTGAAAAGGTGATAGAAAATGTAAGCTATTAAAATTTAATCAAGGTTTGGGATGTTATCAATGGACAATTATTGGTTTATGTATACATTCATGACATTCAGGAATTACAATATCAGTGCTTTATGCTTAGTCAGTCAACATGGTAATTCAGTGTGTGCCATAACCATCATATCTGATAGTAGTATGTATTCTTTAATGAATATTAAAGTAGCCACAACAACTTGGTCATTGTTGCTGACCTATGACATCATTTGCCATTAATTAGTCAACCTACTTACATGAGAAGATGAAGTTGCTATACATTGGCTCCATGGTTGACTCATAGGTAAACTGCCCAACAACTGGAAATGTTTAAGAATCTGCAAGTACCCTAGCACTGCTATTTTTCTGGAATCCAATTGCCTGGGGCAAATAAAGTAAACATTTTTTAAAAACAAAAAGTGGTATGGATGCACATAACAAAGTAAAAAATACCATTTCAAAACAATAAGTCTCATTATAGTAGAGGTGTGATGTCAAAGATTACAACAAATTTAGAATTAAACTTGTACGCACTTCCAGTGTTCTCCTTCAAATCATCGATATACATTTCACTTCACTTCTTGATTACTACGTCTTCAAAAAAGTTTTCAATATCTTCTTCCCCTCAAAACTGATGCAAAATACAGAGAATTGTAAAGCAAGGTACCTAGCAAACATAGCCTTCCTGAGGATGAGCATAAGATTGTCTTTCAGGTTCACATTGAGCTTCATCAATGGCTGTAGTGCATTGAGTATCCCTTCTGCAGTTTGTGTTGAGAGCATGCTTAGGTAATCAAGCATGGAGCTAACCTTGTTAAGACATGAGAGGATGGTAAGGGGGGTCGTCTGGACAAGAGTGCGAAAGAGATCTAAAGATAGATGAAATACACAAATATAGCACTAATGAGTGCTATGTTCCGATATGAAGCCACTGCAACGTTTAGTTGAAGAGACACACGGTGGCATCAATCACATCAATGAATAAAATCACTGTAAGTAGAGTGTGAATAACATATATATATACACCCATAATATATATA
>JAODAG010193358.1:0-13940 GCA_027574785.1 Orphnurgus asper | reverse complement strand
ATTTTGGTCTTCGCTCAGTTGTTTTTTTTGTAATTCTCCTCAATGTCAAAGATCAGTGGATTGACAGATTGTAAGTCAACATCACAGCAAGGACCATGAAATACCAACCATGCGTGAACCAGTTCTCTCAGACACCCACAATATGGCTTCAGCCGGACACACTATTTGGTTAATTTAAGGTAGGATGAAGATATAGATTAAAATACCATATTAAAATACCATAGGACTTTGGCAAGTATGGAATGCTATAGGGGAAGGGAGTCAGTGGGGGGGGGAACAAGTACCTAGTATAAGGTAGCATGGGATGAACTTCACGGGTAGATATTAGGTCGTTGCAGATTCGTAGCTAGTATTGTTGTACCAGTATAAACGACAACCAAAGACGACTGGTGTGTATGGGGGAAATAAAGCTCTGTGTATGCTGAATAAAAAGCTAGGATTCCTTTAGTACGTCGACGTGCAGATGCGACACGCAGAAACAAACAATCGTGGCCACGTTGACCACAGTCCTATTATACCGACAAGCAACATCACTCCGAAGGCATCCAAAGGTGTCAACAAGCGCAGTGAAATAATGTTGATCTCGCTCTACATACCAAACTAACTTGCCATTTTTACCGTAATACGGAAATCCCGTACCAATCGCAACGTGAGGCGATCGATCGGCTTGGCTGTGCCCATACATCCGGACCCCAAAAAATGCATCCTGATCCGTGCTAATGGAATAGCACTTGTCAACATTCAACGAGAGCTAATCCTAGCCTAAGGCTTAACGAGTCGATATTTGAATTAATCCCCATTGAGTGTTTTGAAACAAACGATGGATTGACTTCTATCATCTCAAGGTTTTCAAACTGGATGATTCATGGCAACAATCCGGCCCGATTCTCGATTCTCCAGATTTTTTTATTCCAGCATCCTGAGGTGGGTCGGTTACCCGCGACCCCAACTGACCTGATCGCAGAGGTAGGTGATGTTGGTGATGTCCTCCGTGGAGACCTCCGTCCCCATGGAGATCTCCGCTGCCGCCTTGATCTGTTCCTCCAGATCCTCGGTCAGCACGGACGAGAAGTCGGTGGTGGCGGAGCTCGTCTTGTCGCCTGGAGACCAACAAATTGGAGATTTAGCTGGACCTCGGGCCACCTTCTGTACATCAGCGAGGCGTCGGGACACGGGCCGTTTTTTTTTGTTTTCGAAAGCTCAAAGCTTGCAATCCACCCACCACACCCGCCGGTAATTGAACATTCATGCTTGCGCATGAATTTTAATGAAATTATATCTTCTAGTTAAAATTAAAATGAGCCCAACGTCTAACACAACGATACAGAGTACGAAGCTAAACACAGAGTGTTGTTAATTTTACGGCCCCTCCCACTCGTGAATATTAATGATATGAGCAACAAAAACAATAGGACCACCTTCTCACTGTGGGCAGCATGTACATCAGCTACGGTAGACATCAAACATTGCCCCTTCAGTTATAGCGCATGCAAGTGACTTTGCAATAAGCCACGCCCACTCGTGAATATTACTAAGATAAAATTTTACAGCAATTACGTACCTGACATCTTATAAAACAACCATACCAAAGTTTGAAGCTAATCATGCCTATGGTTGTGAAGATTAATGGCATTTTAGGGAATTTGATGTAAAGCCCCACCCACTCACTTTATCATTGTTGTTTACTCTACCTGGGGTAATATAAATTTCTCCCAAATTCTAAATCCAACAAAATTTATATATGAAAATATCCCCCATCCCCCCCCCCCAAAAAAAACAACATTGGATAGCGAGGTTCTTCCACCCACCATTAAAATTAGAACACAAGCACTAACACATCCTCCTGCGTTACCCAAAGGAGTTCATTCTAACTTATATACTTGTTCTTGGTTATTCATTCGTCCAAATTATTTCTTTTGCATAAATTTGATTCAAGTTTTCTCTATGTTCGATCTATGCTCGACGGTGAGGTTTATATTTTCAATTTGGGGGGGTATGTAAACATGCGAAATCACATTTTGCATCCATCAATTTTACTTTAATGGGGCACGCAATCTCTCTAGGAGCAAATATACTATACTAATTATACAGAATACCTCCCGATATCGGAGCACATACCCCCCCCATCTTTAAAATGACACATACCGGATTTAATCTAATTGGATTGTTTGGTCTTCGCTCAGTTTTTTTTTGTAATTCTCTTCAATGTCAAAGATCAGTGGATTGACAGATTGTAAGTTAACATCACAGCAAAGACCATAAAATACCAACCACGGACCAGCTCTCTCATGCCTCCCCCTCCCCTACAGTTGGCATCACATCAACCAAATGGTCTACCCCGCCCCCCACCCAACTCCTCCACAAGGACCTCCCCGTGGCTGTCGCTAAATGAATCGCAGCGAGTATAAAGAACAGCGCTAGTTGCAGTGGCAATGAGACACATCCAATTTGTCTAAGTTCAGGGGCGATATTTTGAAATAAGCACAGGTTTTGAAAATCGATATTTTTAAACTGAAAGCGGTATTTGTTACGACTCCATAAGCATTGATCCTAAATTGGGTTACGTGATTTGGCAATAGGGAGGCCTGCGATTCAAATCGTAACCTGCCTATTCAAACTGACACCTACCGATATTAAATAGGGATCAATTTCTTTACATGAGAGCTTGGTTGCATATCAAGCCTACAAACCACCAGACCTAGGATGCCTAACTTTGGACAAATTGACAAAAGCGATTACCTAAGAGCGAAAGCCCCTAGACCTTTAACAAACCATAAAGACAGTAATTGTTGTGATTTATTTACAGGTATAAGTGTAAAATTTGTAAACCCCCCCCCAAAAAAAAATAGCGCCCATAAAAACAAACGTCACCACCGCTTGAGGTACGGAGAAGCTCGTAATTTTTTTTTCTTTTTTAAATACTAACCGAGCAGTTTGACGGTTTTGGCGAATGCCAGGTTATCCTGAATGATCTTGCCCATCTCGGGGAAGTGCCAGCCGTACCACTCCCGGCATCTCATGATGTAATTATTCAACTCCTTGTCCAGGTCATCCAGGAGAGCTGAGAGGCAGACGGCGCGATGGGGGAAAGATTGCAAAGACGATGAAAAACTAATAGCAATCTAAACGAAGGACTAGAACAGACGACGTGAAGATTGATTGAGTAGACGGAAGAAAAAATAATAATCTAAAAAGAATGGAAAGAAATTACTCATACAACAACAAAGAGATTATCGCCTCCATTATCTCCTCAGAATTTTGAAATTTCATCGCTCTTAAAATGTTCTTCTCATTTTGATAGGTCGTCTGGACGGAGCTTTCCAAGTAGAAATCCGAGGGAACAGCCAGCCAGGGGACTTCATTTTTATGCTTAAAGCTTGATTTCAAATTGCATGAAGGTTATAAAATATTTTAAAACCAAGGAGGCACCAATGACTATGAAACCATTCTCCCCTATTGCAGCATTCCATAATTTCATCGGTGTGTTTGGTGATTGGATTTGCGCCTTGCAAGGGCTTATGCCGTAACCATTTTATCCACATCCCCCCCTCATGAATATTATTGAAATTAACTTGTACTCTTCTACCAGGTAATTAGCTCCAGGTAATTAACCAGGTAATTAACCAGGTAATTAACTATGGATAAGGGGAAATATACTCCTACCTCTAAGGTAAATATATGCATAGCTCTGACCACCCCCCCAAGGACAAGATCATTCAGCCACCAAGGTAATTTCTATCCTTTATTAATAAGAACATGGTTCGGGACTGAAACGTCCGTCCAGGAAGAGTTCTTCGCTCAGTAGAATAAAGATCGTCCTCACTGTCCATTCAGTGGATTGACAGATTATTAATTAACATCACAGCAAGAACAAAAGACAGGACAGGAGGATAGTAGTACAGTCACCTAAAGACCATACATGTCACAGGATCAAGGAACAGGATCATGTTTATTAAAGTATGGACCCTTGCAAGGTTAATCACGCTCCCCCCATCCCTGCACCAGGTTTGAAAGGTTCAACGTTTCTCCAACAACCGCATTTTCTGTTTTCAAGCAAAGAAGCGTGTACTCACAAATGGCCTGGACGATCATGGTGTCCACCTTGTCCGGGGAAAACTTCAACTTGTAACGGGAGAGGCTACGTAAAGAGAGGAAAAACAACATCCCATCACCTTTATATTCATGCCAATGGAATAGCCGGCAAAGTAGCCCAAAAAGTTAAGGATCCCAGCATAGATGCAAACTTGCAACTGACTACACATGATGGTCACACTTTGTAATAAATATACATTTCTGGTCACGGACAGATTTTTTTCACTTAAAATGACCTTGATTACATGTTTAAAATATATGTTTCTTCAAATAAAAAATGTAACATTGTGGATGTCTGTTTTAGCCGAATGTATTAGCGTTTCCTAGAACAGACACTTGATAAGAGCCGCCCTTTTCAAAAATTTAAATTGTCAAGCGCCCTCTAGTCCTACACACAACCCAAGGTCCATGAAACTGCCCGTGAAAAGTTCCCATCGACTGGCTCGGAATTGAATCCGTACGACGTTTAAATTTTCGGCACTTTCCGCTAACCTTGGGTGTTTGAACTGGATTTAGATGTGGCTTAACCCCCAAAGAACATCCTAGAAATGCGTAACTAAGAATATGAAAAAATTAAAAACAACTAAACATAGCTTGGTATCCCTAGTAACATAAAGAATGCTTCAAAATGTAAAGAAACCAGATGCCAAATTTGATGGTTCTCGGTGGATGGATCGCTTGTAAGAAGCGCACACCAATTTACTACCGGCAGATATACGTGTGGACGCAAGCTCTCGGCCAAGTTAAATCACCTGTGGGCCAGGCCCAGCGTCATGGCAGTCAGGTCCTTCTTCGGAAGCCCTGGGGCCAGGCTTTCAAACTGGGACCGGATGCCCCTCATCAGCTCCTGTATGGCTGTGTTGTGGACACATTGCAGGTTCAGTTTATCCTATGAAACAGAAACGAGGTGAGAAAACTCAATTATCCAAAACACCATTTAAAACCAGGTGACAGAGCTGGACAATATAGTTTGCAACCAATTGCTTAGAGAGCTGGTGGGTTGTTTATCAAGGAATGACTATTTATCTGGAAAGGATTCAGTTTGGTGGAAAATTTAATGACCTTGCAGATGTTAATCTTTATAGGCACACTGCTTCTTGCAAAATAAGGCCAGTTTAAGGGATAATAAAACTAAGTAGGTACTACCAAAATAATTCTCTATTCCAGTTTCCAGACAACATGATCGACTCCTCAGTGTGTTCATGCCACACAAGTGGATAGGCTGGTCAACTTCACACTGAACTCCTACCAGTGGGACACTGTCACAATGAGCGCATCAAAGTCGAAAACGGCTTGTACGTTTACAATTTTTCAGGTGAACAAGGATTCACATGGTTTCCAAGTTCCAACCGTGGAACTTCCAGCCAGAGGAATCCGATCTACGGAGGTATGAAAATTTGCGATCCATTTCGACAAATAAGACAAATAGGGAGTAACCGTCCCCCAAAATTCATAAACGAAATTTTAAAATACACTATTTTGACACTCTCACTGTTGATTATAGCACGAGAGTACGAAACATCACCTATTATAGCACTGGTCACCTACCACAGAGGGAAGGAAGGTTACGCATAACGAACTCCAATGCCTAGAAACTGGACACGGAACATCATCCAGCCCGCAAGGCAATTTATATTTTCTTCATTCTAAGAACAGTTCTGGACTGAAACTTCCTTCGAGGAAAAGTTCTTCGCTCAGTAGAATAAAGATCGTCATCACTGTCCATTCAGTGGATTGACAGATTATTAATTAACATCACAGCAAGAACAAAAGACTATAGAGGATAGATCCAGTCCAGTCACCTAGAGGACGGACATACATGTACAGGAACCAGATTTAAAAAAAAGTATGAACCCTTTTCAAGGTGATCCTGATGACCTTCATACCCCAGAACTAAAAGAACCCTTTCAGGGTGATCCTGATGACCTTCAAAGCCAAAACCGAATGTTTGCATCTCGATGCGTACCTTTATGACGCTGCCAAGCCTCGCGTCGGCGACGGCTAGTTCGGCGTGGGCGTCTTTGGCCACGATCTTCTTTAAAACCGACTTTAAACCTTTGCTCAGCTTTCCTTCGATCAATGCTGTGGCAGCTGCAGACGAAATAAAAAAAAGTAATGAAATGGGGGGGGGTTATATAATAATGGGGTTTCGTCACCGTCTCTTACCCCTCCTCCCTCCCCACCCTCTCTGTTACCCGTCTCCTTTCAAGAAAGCTTATCTATTCCAATGTTTGTCAGTATACTGTACCAGACCTCCACCACTTCACCCCCCCACCTGTTTCACGCCAAATTGAAGAAGATATTTATATTTATATATAATTCAGGTAACCTTTAAACTCACAGCTTTATAATTCAGGTAACCTTTAAACTCACAAAACTAAACCAGTAACAGCAGAAAGATCTTACAAAGGACGACATGGGAACCGCAGAACCTACTGTAACTGCGGAGGACTTTGAGAACTGTAAACAAAGATATGGTTTGGCTGGCGTCAGTACCAGAACCCTGCCCTAGTTCAACGCAAAGATCGGCAGCGGCTGACCGTCTCAGAGTTGTGACAAATAAAAAGGTAGTTGAATCACCGTTGACCTCTTACAGGTTCAGTATTACCCACGTGTCATCATAGACAGTCATGTGCCATGCTCGACCTTTGCACTTTCACTCCCAGCACTAATACGGAGGAACATTTAACTTTCTCCTCCGGAGCTCAAACGGTACGCTTGCCAAAGATTCACTTTGCCAGTCGCTAATTGCTTTTGTTTATTAATACTTCTGTCTGACATGCGGGGGGGCTAAACAAACCAATCGCTAGTTCTCTCAAATTTGTTCCCACCACGACTGCAGTTTTCATCGAGCTTCCGTGGTTGGAAATCGTCAAATCGATCGCAAGGTTCTTTGCCAAATGAAAAAAGCCTCATTAATATAGTTTGAAATCAAGGAATATCTTGAAAAAGATATATTTCAAGTCACGGCATGGTCAAGAATATCAATTTATCAATCCGATTTATTAAAATATTGTTCGTACATAGTCTATGCACGTAATACTATACACGGCGATGTAACATCATAACAAACTACGCAATGATAAGAAGAGAGCGAGCGATAATATTGAAGATTACCTTCACCGAGAACAATACGATTGCCGCTAAACAACTTGCGGAAGATGGCAATAGAGTATTAAGAAAAACGGTGACCATCTACTCTAGAGGGAAAAGTCGGCAACCATAGCATTAGCCTAGATTTGTATGAAAATTTAATCTGTACCAGCGAGAAATGCACCATGTGAGTGTGTGCGAGTGCTTGTGTATAATTGAGAAGTTTCAATGGCCGTAACATCTGCACGAAAGCAAAGTTGGTTGAGATGTTCAGAGTAGGCAACCGCATAGTTAAACCATTCTAGCAAGACAATGTGTGTGTGTGCGAGTGAGCATGCAGGCTTCCTCGCGCCAATGCATGCGGTATTTGACCCATGTTCATACAAAGCTGTATTTAACATTAGTTTTGAATAACCTTTTATTTTTAACCCAAGCAGTCCGTATGCAGACCGTAGATTTGTTCCGAGCTGCCTGGCGAGAGCAGTGACAGACACGACTAGACTGGTTCACGCGAGCCCCATCACTGCACTGCATACCGTTAATTTTTGAGCAGTCCGACGAGCAGATATGCCATGACGGCTATGATGTCATCAAACAACTTACAGACACCGGCTGATGGCCGATCGTACAAAGCTTAACCGAGCTATGAAGCCCCTTGAGGCGACGTGTATGAACAGGTTTGCGAAGGCACTCGCGAGCTGTGGATGGCGGGGCGGTTAAGGAACACAATTTAACGACCAATTTGCACAAACTATGATACCCGTTTTAGGCTACAGTAGGGATTATGTAGGCTGCCATCCAGCGTACATGCTTAGATTGAAATGTGGTTACGTATTATAGGCAGACCAACCACAAGTTAAATAGTTTTCATAATTTTCTCCCCAGAAAGGAATGTACTAACGATATTGTTTCTGTTTTTATGTAACACAAATGGAAGGGTGATATCACTAATTATCACTTTCAAGGGTTGAAAGGATTTGGAGGGGATAATCAGGAATCAAAGTGGTCTGCTGTTACTACCAACAATCTATACATCGGTCCGGAATAACCTCAAAGGGCGGCTTTGGTTGTCCAATGCAAATCTGCTCATCTCAACGGACGACCGTTAAATACTAGCCATGACGGTCCGTCTTAACATAGATGAAGGAGACATCATCCCTACCTGCCAATGCCTCTGTGGTATCTTCAAATTTCTGAAACTGTTTCAATTTTAGTCTGTGAAAGGAAAGGATAAAAATAATTTTCGGAAATAAGAGAATTAAAAAAAATTTCCAGTGAACAATTAACATGCTGATTTGCAACATTTTTAGAATGACTTACCAAAACTAACACAAAAAGACATGACGGATCATTTAATTAAATATGCATCTAGTACCACTGAAGCTAGTAGTCTGTACATAGCTTGTACAGAGCTCAGGGGAAAAAAAAATCATCATTTCCAATGTCCCCAAAATATCCTTCGATCCCGATAATATCGCATATATTTGACTGACAATCACTTAAACGATGAGTGGATGGTAATTGTTAGCACACTATATACCAGACACGTATAATACTATTGATTTTCAAGAAACTATCTAGGGCAAATGACAAAATTTTTATGTTTATGGAATTATTTTGGGGTAGTTTTTGCCAGAGCTTTTTTGTGAACTTCAGAAAATTACACACAATTAAAAAGTAAACAAACTGCTCATCTTAGTTATAGTACAATTGAATTGTATTTTGTCTAGTATTGGCAGTTACACACACACACACACATGGCTAGGCAGACATCTGCAGCAGACATTTACATACGTACATTTGGCTGGCCCCTTCCGGGGTATCAAAGTTTTTATACAGGTTGTCGACCTGCGCCAACTTCTTTTCATCGAGCAACTGGAAAGGAACAGAAAAAGCAACCGTGTAAAGCAATCGTGTAAAAAAAAAAATCAAGTTAATACACGGCGTCCCCACCGTGGTATTATACGCATCCGAGGCAGCATTCTAAGATGTACCACCATCGCATGTGTGCGACGGTGCTTTCCTGGTATGCATCGCCCTCATAACACAGCCATGTGGAGGGCAGTTTCATTTCATCGTCAACACAAACACTCTAATTGAAGAAATCGTGGAGTCTTTAACTACTTTTTAGTAAGGAAATAACACGTAAGCCATACTTCGTAGGAACCTTTCGTGGCAGTTTAAACTTAAACAACCTTCGGTACACATATAGGAATTAGAGGGTGCTTGAACATTTGTTTTAAATGGCAGTTTCTTATCTACATTACTTTTCTGCAACAAAAAGATATCATTAATAATTAAAGAAACAACTTTATAAAAAAGCAATCACTGTTTTAATCACTATTTGAAGGGAGCATAACTGACAGTGATTCGAAATTTAAATTGCAAGTGACCATCACATAAATTAAATAATACAAATACAAAAGCAAAATAGTGTCCATTTCCATAATATTATTTAACCATAACGTTATCATTGCATCAACATAGTTGTTTCACTGTTTATGAGAACTATCAAGCTAGTGGATTTACAAATACAAGCTAGCACTAGTTCTACTGCGGAGCTACTGCGGAGTATAGCCTAGGCTAGTAATAGCACTAGTATTACGCATAGTACTAGTACGTTAGGCTGTACACAATTATGCATTTGCCACACTCAACGGGTAGTACTGTTAGTGCATTACGGTATAGCAAAGAAAGAGCACGTGTAAATACCGCAAGTTAGCGCCTGTACGGTACTCTACGTTACCAGTATGCAGTACGTCCACGTTACTCGTTCATTAAAAATTATCGCCTTCACGGCCCGTATGTGAACACTTTACCTTATATTCTGGGTAATAAAAAAAAAAGCAGACATGTTACCTTAAAAACGGCATATCCAGCGGGGGATTCGAACAAAACAAGCATTTTGATTAATCTTGCGGAGTCGGTCTATCGCAGAGCGTCCAAGCAAGTGACTGCAGAGTGACGTATCACGTGTGAGTAAGGTTACCAGAAGTGTATTACGACTTTCGGCCAGATCACTCCAAATGTTAATTTTTTTATTGATGTTACATTTTCGGCAGGTTCAAACGGATATTGATGATTGTGATGGGATATGGTTTGGGGACTTCATTTCCGGCCCGCCCTAAAAAAAAATACCCCAAGGGAGTCCGAGTCAGGGTCCAGATTTGTTATTCAGTATGTGTCCAGGCTAACCGGAAAATACACAATGTAAGGTTTTGACAATTTTTAATGGAAGCACGATTCGCTTCCAACTTCTCATTCCTGAAAAAAAAAATTTCTTTAATTAATTAAAGTCACTGTGTCAATACATACATGATTTGTTGATGCCATTTTCGGAGGGGGTTTTAACCTTCTGGAGACTGGCGGTACGTTTTTGTGACCAACTTTTCTTTTTATAAGTACCAATGAATCTACAACAACTTGATTGGCATAGGCCTACAGATGGGCCCGTCACTATTACCGGTAACCATCTTTCTCTGAAGTTGGCAGTTGGTTGTCACCTCGGACCGTCACAGCAATCTCGAACAGAATGGCATCCAATGATCAAAGGGATATCTAAATGCAGTACCGTAATTTATTACCGACATTTCCAAATTCTCTCATCCAACTCGACACCACCCCCCCCCCCCACCACCACTTTCTCTTCCAATTAACGTATTCTTTTCTACTATCACCACATCTTTCACGTAGGCCTTTTTTTTTACAAATAATTACCATTGGACCACTATTCGATGAAAATAGCTAGGGTACGGTACGGTAACCAAACGGTAATCTCATAACGCTGCATACTTCTCAGCCTTTTGGGCTAAGATCATGTGTAGTATCTGTTGTGTTTAAGGACGGCCCGCACTGGTTAATGGCCGGGCACGTCTTCCAACAGAGCCATGCGCTACACTTTAAGTGGCACTACACCCGCCCGGTGATCTTAGCCTTGGCAGTCCAATCGAAATAGGACTGGGGCTGAGAAGTGGGTCAGTTGGTTTTTGAAGTCGTGGCATATGGTGCCGTTGCTTAGTTTAGATCCCAAGTTCTTTCTTGAAAGGGTTTTCTTAAAAAAAAATTACTAGCCTAGCTCCGTCAGTGACAGGCCGACTAACCGGGAAACTGATCGTCGGTCTCGATCTCAAACTGTAACAAGGTATCGTATGGCTCTGATTGCTTGTCATTGTCCTCCGATTCATACCCTTCCATCCCCTCCTCTCACCCTTCTTCCTTCCGATCTGATATTCTGGCTCCGATACCACTGAGCCGGCGTCCCACTAACGGCATGAAGAGAAACGGCTGAAATGAGACTGCATGTAATGTAATTAGATACAAAAATCATCTCTTTGAGTCGATGTCTGTTACTACCACCCATCTAACATTCCTCTATCCCTGCGTTCAACAGCAGTTTTCTCGTCCAAACATCGGTCTTTTGGCGACTGAGACGGCATAATAGTCTCGGTGGTTTTCAAAGAGGACCTCCTCTGGTAATAGTGGCGCTATCCTCCAACAGTGACAGGGGTTTTAATACACATTACGTACACTACACTCGCCCAGTGTAAGTTATCCCAGGTTTTGTAGTCCGATCGAAATGGGATTGGGGCCGGAGAAGCTGGTCAGGCGGAGTTTGGCACGATGGTGCCACGGTTACAGTGGCAGTACTGTGTCGATGTTTCGTTTTGAGCCCAAGTTCTTTCTTGGGAGGGTTTTGCTTTAAAACAAATCCACTGTCTAAACACACTAAGTGTGGAAAATATGCCCGTCATTGGGCAGATCGGAAAACCAATAGTGGTAAGAGGGGGGCGGGCGGCGATGAAAATGTTTTCACCGCTACATAGCATCCCTTTACACCAGTATGTATGTATGCCAAAATGTTACGTTGGTCTATAGTTACTACTTGCTATGATAATCACAATATATAATTTTCAAAGTTTCTCCCGAATTTTATTTGAATTCTTTCAGATTAAATGTAGAAAACAAAAAAAGTAGAGGCAAGGGCGAGAAAATAACATTCGTTTTAACAGCTTGATTATGTATGTCCTCCCTATGTTCAGCACTATACAGTACAGAGAAGATTAGTAAGTTACACTCTTAGTGTTTTGATGTGACAGTAGTCTCGAGAACTATTTACAACTGGGAAGATCATTCCCGTGTCGAAGATCTGAATATTCAGTTTGAATATTAAGTAATTAAGAATTCTTCAGTTTTAAGTGGCAGATGATGTAGGATTTAGACATCAGTATTGGGGGCACAAGTCAGAAATCGATTTCCCTTTCACATGATAGGGAAGGCCGGGTGAACATTAACAACATCAGAAAATAATGCCAATTTAAATTTCCTTGCAGACCGTATCTGACCAGTAATGTGCCCTTCCGTCTTCCCCTTCAGTCCTGGCTATGTCCGACCTACCTTCGCACCCGATTTGAGTTGGGAACTAAAATGGCCCAATATCAACCTTAGAAAGCTCTAGAAAACTATACAGAAACGTTATTGGATCAAAGGCGGCGATTATAACAACGAAAATTCAACAAGACGGAAAACAAAAAGGAGATATCATGGCGAACAAGATTCATTTCAGGACTTGTATAGATATATATACGTCACTTACGATGAACAAAGCACAACAAACCCTACTTAAACTCGACCGTAATTTGTTGTCCGCACCGTGGACTCTGGAACAGGCGGTTTTTACTCTAATTTAAAGTTTCAGAAATTGTCGACAAAACTTTTGGGATCGTTTCCTTATTTTCAAATGTGGTTGATTTCCGCAAGCATTCCCAACTATACAAGCCAGGAGACTTAATTGATTGAAAATGCCGTGACTATAATAGTCTTAGGGTATATTACACAATGCGGATGTGTGTCAATGTGTAATTAACCAACAAGAGATTTCATGAATAATACTTGTTCATACATACATGTCATATCCAGTGAGCTTTCAAGTTTACTGAACCCAAGATCTCAAAATACCAAAAACGCACTCTTCAAAGATAAGTAGGCCTATCACTTTTACCTCAATTTGAACAAGGAGCCAAGCTAATTAATCCCCAGGCTAGGCGGCGTGGTTGATTTCGGTCTTCGTTGGTGTTTAAACTTCGATTTCGTTCGGCTGGTTTTAAATGACTTCCGCTCAGCTGCAATGCAGTGGTGATGAACAGGGGTGCTCGCAGTTCCCTCGGTCTTTGAGAAAGTGGTCGAAGTGGAGTCCCATCGGATGGGTACGTTAAATGGCGGTCCCATGAGGGGACGTATGGGTACTTGCCCGTCTCCTCGGTTGAAAAGAGCCCGGATATTCATCCACGATCAACAAGGACAAGGTTTCTTTCCCTAAAACCCTTACTAACTAAACTAAACTACTTTAAACAGACTAACTTTTAGGATACCTTTAGCAAAGATTGCACATTGTAAATGGGTACTGGTGATGATTACTATCATCATAGCAGTGTGCTAAAAAAAAAAATTAAAAAAAAATCCTGGAAGCCAATTTTAGATTTTTTATTATTATTATTATTAAACTGTAGTTTGGCAAGGCAAAACAAATCCGTACATATTAAGCAGACCTGATATAGGACTAGAAAACTAAAAAAAAATCCAAAATATTCAATTCACAAGGAAAAAAGGCAATTTTTTGGTTACCACTAAAGTCATTTGCAGTCCATGTATCAACCAACCTCCCTGCATTTCAAGGGAACCTTCTTTCGATCGTGGATGTAAAGTGCTGACCACTTAAAAGTGGATTTCTACTTATTAGCCTACACTAGGGTGGGGGG
>JAODAG010193136.1:0-13947 GCA_027574785.1 Orphnurgus asper | reverse complement strand
GAGGGACCACCACCCACAACTCCGTGCCACGGCGATGACCCCCCCCCCCCCCACTACTGAATTTCGCAATCGTGCTCTGCATCACTTCTACTCTACAAGAGAGAGAGGTGGAGAGAGATCTTTTTTGTCTTCCAGTGCACTGGGCTCCCTCGTTTTAACTTGTTATTATGCTAGTTTGATTTAATTTTGCAAAGTAAATTGTTCTTTCTACCAAAATCATCGGTGAGTGAACAAATCTTTTGGCGCTGATACTGCCTCTGGCTAGAAATAATTTTAAAACAAGACTATTTGACAGTTTTGCAGATTAGACCTTTAAAAGAGAGAGAGAGAGAGAGAGAGAGAAACCCTCACTGATTAAAGAGAGACAAAAGGAACCAAAAAGAAATAGGCGGAGAAGAAAAGATGGATAAATATATACCGTAGTGATTTAGTATATGAATTACAACATGGTACGAAGCATTGAAAGTGATAATATGTCCGACGGCCAAAACACCGCTCCGATGCACTTTAATTGACATTTAAAGGCTTGATACGACAGGTTGTTAAAATTTCTGCCCAGAAAGATATATCAAAAGCATCTCTCCCTTTTGTCAAATCTGGTTGTAATAGGGGTGGTAAAAAAAAATACAAATTAAATTTTTATTGTAATTATAGAGCTAGAGTATAGTATAGAGTACATACAGTTAAGTATGGCTAAGGATGCATAGGCGGGAACATTTTACGCATGGAAACTTTTAAGGAATAAAAAAAGATGACCCACTTATAAGCTTACCCGATGAGTCGAGAACAAAGCGAAATACGGTTTCAAAATTACCTGGCTTAAGACGGAGAGAATTGACGGTCAGATTCCTCCTGTAAGTAGCATTGTTTTCCATTCTAACATTTATGTCTGGAAGTTTAAGTGAAATTGGCAAAATGTTCTTGTTTGTAGTTTCGGACTCTGGTTGGTCGAATTCATAGTTAAGTAAGCATGAGTCAATGATATACCTTGCACGTACCTGATGTCTTATCCGAGTAAATTACGAAAGTAATTTACTAATTTATATACTAATTAAAAACTACTAACATTTTCAAGAATATTGAATAATTGTTAAGAAACGGGTCACAATTTCTCCGCCCAACAAGCATAGGCTACCTGTAAGTGGCTGTTGGTTTTCTGTGCGGTGGAATACAAATGGCCGGTAGCTTTAAATGAAACAAGTGAGCTCCCTGGTATATTATAGTGGAGAGAATTGCATTAACGAAATTGTAAATTAGGCGTGATTTGCATAACTGAATGGGACAAAACCTCTTAGCTATACATTTAAATTAGTCGTTACCAGTGCAATGGAATTAAAAATCAGCCATGGATATGATCCGCTCAAAATGACCCGGGGTAAGATTCCGCGTTCGATAGAAGTCATATGGATTTATATATATATATATCATATATATATAGCCTATATATAGGCTACATTTATATATATAGGCTATATATCTATATATATATGCTATAAATATATATATGTATAGCCTATATAAATCAAATTCCGTCAATGCTCAAATCCCCGAGCCAAACGATATATTTTACACTTCAATTGGTTTATAATCATTCCAAAAAGCTTTAAGAGATTCATTAAAACACAAAATTAGCTTGTAGGGTTATACAGCGGAGATGAATTTGATATGATTTTGAAAAGAAAATGACAGTTTTTTATGGAATAATACCTATCACATCGCCCCAAGGATTACTAACACCCCTGGAAAGTGCACTAACATGGTTTGATTGTAATCTAGGGCATGTAAAAGGAGAAGAATGAACTTCATTCCTTTTTTATGTTGAAGTTTTACCTTTTGGTTCTAGGGTAGTGAGTCAGGAACACTTTGAATCACGTGACATGCTATGAGAGGTACGGTGAAACATCGTTATTAAACTCATACAAAGTACGGTAGTTCTCGCGGAGCATATATAAGGTAAAACATTATAGCTTCCGATTATACCTGAACCCTTCAAAAGGTCCACTCAGTGTCAAGGTTATGCACCCATTTTATGATTGCCTCGTGCCCTTCCAGTGACTAGGCTAATATCAATTTGGCGATCATTTGAACCACCTCGGTTGTCCAGAATTTGGTAGGAACCCCCAGCAGAGCCCGTTTGTTAATTTTGCCATCAAGATAAATAAGAATCCTAATCTAAATTATCCCTGCATGAGTATAAACTGTAACAACAAATCAAAAGTACGTATATAGGCCTATACTTAATATTACCACTTCTCGAATATTTTGGCCGAGATCGTGTGTAATAGTCTGTGGTGTTAAGGACGGCTCGCACTGGTAATGTGCTATCCTTTACTTACTTTACTTTACGCGACTGAGCTAGCTACACATTAATGTGATCACTACACATTCGCCGATCGAAACATGATTGGGGCTGGGTTTGTTTAGAGCCCACGTTCTCGAGAAATCTCAAATTCTCAAATTTAATTAAACTCATCGGTGACTGATAGACACGGTATCCGTCTCATTGGTCAGTTTAATTCGACATGGGACCTGCGACATCAATGATTTGTAGCAAAACTAGTACACACGTTAATGTACTATTGTATTTACTATTACGGTACCGTCTTCGGTTATACACAGAGAGCATAGTATGATAAACTGATCACTTTCATTCAGCGACACTACATGTGATGAAATGTAGCAAAACCAGTACACACGTTAATAGACTATTGTATATACTATTACGGTACTGTCTTCGGTTATACACAGAGAGCATAGCATGATAAACTGATCAGTTTCATTCAGCGACACTGTGATGAAATGTAGCAAAACTAGTACACACGTATATAAACTATATAGTATACTCTTGAGTAGTATGATACAGAGAGTATCATCGCATGTATACTGCATACCTCTTCGATCATCTTCATTCAGCAGCAGGCCGGTGTGACACTTTGAAAGATGAAATGTAGCAAAACTAGTACACACGGTTATATTACCGTACTTGATAGATTTGCTATACCATTCATGCATAATATACTAACCAGACTTGTATATAGCCTACATGAAGAAAATCGAATTCAAACAATGGTGCCTGTTTCTTTGGAATGATTTACATATACGTCAACATTTTACTATAGAATCGAATTCCATCCTTCCATCCAACTTCGGAGAGGTTTTTGCTTTCTCAGTAGTTCTCACAACTACCCGACGTCTACAACAACTTCTCCAATATCCGCCAAGTGAAAGAGAACTGTTTGCTCTCCTATGTCGAATAACAAGTGACTTGCGTTCGCTGTAAATTTGTTTTGCCAACTACTTGTCCATCACAGCATTTAAGTCAATTAACCGGCCACCGGGGAGGAGGCTAAATTATCGATGTTGCTGTCAACTAAACAGTGGCTCATTTACCTATTCAGTTAAAACCGCAGTCTGTAATGATTGTTCAAACAAACAAAAATCAAACACTCTGATGCCTTCAATAGAATTCCACTAATGGCAAAAGATACAAGTGGAACTCTTAAATCCTAAAATGACATTAAGTCATTCGATATTCAATCACGGTCGAGGTCCTGTCCTATTGACTATATTTTCATCACGGACTAAAGCCTGTGTAAATGTTTGATTTGATCCGCTTCGGCACTCTTCGCCACACGTTTACTTTAAACACGTACAGTAGGCTATAGGTACCATATGTTTAGCCTGGTACAATATTCAACACTAATTTTGACTTTGTAGAAACTTGACATGATGTTATCTGGTGTTGTGGTGTTGCGTGAGGACTTTCTCTATACGCGATCGTGTTAGTTTGTTGTATATTCTTTTTTCTGGTAGTTTTCAAAGTAGATTCAGGACATGTAGCCTACGGCTGAAATCACTTGGCTAGTAGGCCTATAGTCAGAAACAAAATGGCAACTGGTCTCGGGTAGAGAATATTTATGGTTATATTTATTGTTTCATAAACGATCGTTCTGCGCCTAATTTTAGCTGTACAACAACACGTATTATATACAATAATTTATGTCATCAATCTAATACATCAATGTGTCATGACGTTACGTTCGCATGACCTGCCATTTTAGGTAACAAGGTAATGATGGGGAGCATAGGCCTATCTATATACGTGTGTTGTAAGCCTCGTCATATTGTATGATCGGTGGGGCATGCTTCATTCTAATATTTATTCGCTGGACTCCAATTTAAGGCTTTAAGGTATTTTAAAACTTTACGCATTTCGAAAACAGTGATAGTAGATTTCAACACGGTCGTTAGGCCATGATGTGAGGTTGGCACAGAATAAGAATAGCTATGGGAAGGATGAATGGATTTTAGGAATGATTTAAGCGAAGGTTCAACTAGTTCAACTATATATATATATAAATATATATATATACATATATGTATAAATATATATATAAATATATAGGCCTATATATATATATATACATATAAATAAACAATATTAAACAATAATAAATGAATCATAGGAATTGAAGCTGTGACGATAGGTGGATTCCAAAGTAAGTCTAAAAGAAGTCTCGTGGGATGGAAACACCTAATGAAGAACTGAATTACAGAAAATAAATACACTCTTTAACTAATCAACAAAAAATGATCTCTTCGTAATGATATTGTTCGTTAGGCTCTATACATGTAGTTGGTTAGACCGGAGAGGCGAACATTAGGTCCCCGTGTCTTAAATTGTCCGACCGAACTAGTATCGGGGATGACTGTCAACTTTACTACATTTTACTGGTACGTTGACGGTCAGAGATTGAAACATGACGTTGTTTGTATTCTAAGTGGTGGAATTACAACGGCATCCGAATAATCAATGCCAGATTATAATTCCAGATAATTTAAATTATTAAACTTGGTGGCGTCACAATCAGAGGGGGCCTATAATGAAATTGAAACTACTGCTGATCCCTACTTGTAAACCAGTTTGTAAACCAGCCAACGACAAGTGAATTACCTGCTTGAAATATATACGAGGAACAAACTTCCCAGAATATATAGTCTGAAATTATAGTATGAAATGTTATCTCTTATATCATGTACCATAGAGCGGTATAGACATTGAAGGCTATAGCTATACTCAGCTGAGGCCTTGGCACTTAAAGCCCAAAAAACTGAATGTGTAATGTGACTAATTAGAACATGATATGGTCCACACTTGATTGAATTACAGGGACATATTTTAGGGATTAGATCGCTGCATCCATCGCTGCATCCATGGCATCCTATAGTTTGTTTAAACATGTTCGGTAAAAGTATACTATCACTCCGACGTTCTAGTAGTCGATATTCCAGACCCCCCCCCCCCCCAATGTGGTTCTCGTTGTAAATTATACATTGTCTTATTACCAACTATAACTGTGATTGTACCGGACCATCATCAAAAAAATGGTGGTATAAAATACCTGGTTTAGTGTCTAAAAGGGGTAAATTTTCCTTTTTAAGAATGCGCTCGATAGTATAGACTATAGCAAAGTATATTGGGTTATTCAAGTGGTTTAGGTCAGGCTTCGCTTCCGGGGTATTTTGTGCGAGGACGGGTTGCCCCTTCATGACTTTCTTGCAAAATTAATATAAGCTTTAAAACCACTGAAAGTATTGAAAGTCGATGACGATTCATTAACGCAACCTGCTATATCAAACTCTTGATGTAGGCCTATATTGATTTCTCGCGTAACGTTTAAAAACCGCCGTCGTTCGTTCGGCTGCTGTTTCCTTTTGAGTAGACATGTGTACCGCAGCCTATAGCCTATGACCTACTGGTAGAGGCATTCGTGGTTTTGAAAGTGATGTCTGTCGAAGGTCATTCAGGTGACTACAATGTCATCATTGACATTTAATAAAATAAAACTTCCGATCGGATTTCTTTGATATTTGGCGCAAACCAGTCTTATTTTACTGGTGTTTTATTAAAAAAAAATGTGTAGGCTATGTAAACCTCTCGTTTGACCACAAATTGCAACCACAAAAATTGAATCCAACCCACACTTTATTTTACATGCATAAATCTATTTGTTGAAGTCTAAAGAAAACATTAGTTGTTTTTTTTAGTAATAATATTTCTGAATTTTTCTTACTAACTAAATGTACTTCTATTGAGAGAAAACATCCCGCCCCCTATCACATTCTTCAGAATGTGGTAGCAAACAGGACCACGACGAACATAAGGACAGTTCAGGTAAACGTTTTTCTCTCTCTCGTAATTGTCTGTCGAAAACCTAACATCCTTTAGTGCACTGAAGGATGCTGCTATTTTTTTTTAAATGACACTCCCCCAAGAAAGAACCGGAACTCTAAACATTACCGGTAACCCACAGTATACGAGTTAAACATGGCACAGTGCATTAAATACGGTTTATAAAAACAAAACAGATGCCATGGCTCATGAATTGGGGCTGCATAGCTGTGTTGATCTGTACAGCATACTACTAACAACTAGGGGTAAGTGGTAAAACCGTTTGTATGTCAGAGAGAGATATATGGAGAGAGAGAGAGAGAGACAGGTGAGTAACTCTATAAACTCTTATTGTTACTTATTAAAGCCAACTCGCTAGAACCATCAAACCGCCGCTGATTACCAAGTTAGAATTAATTCCTCCAGAAGTACTCAAAACTTGCCGAAATCGCTGCCTTTAATTGTGTCGAAGTGTCAAGTATATTTTGCGGTAACCCGACGAGCCCGGAATTCATCATTTACGCAGCGCAGTCCCCAGCGGTCGAAGTCTCTGACACACTGGTCGCTGGTCTATAATTATTCTGCGAAAGATATCAATGTTGTTTAGTCACAACAAAACTTAATTAAATAATTAAAGACGAGCTTATAATATAGATGTAAACGCATTCTCCTTCAGTTTACAAGTAAGTTATTCTAGCAGCGAATGGATGATATTCAAGAGAGCCGTTACATTATATTGGTTTTGGGTATGGTTTTTCGCGGAGAGTATAACCAGGACCCACGGGGGAACTTAACTGGGAATAATTATTTAACGAACTGATGTAACGCATCATACTTAACTGACGCTTTGTAATTTCGTGGATCTGTTTCTCGTGACTGATAACACTCGGCAAATATCCACCGATAGAGGACGTGTTTTCGCCGTGGTTAGAAAACGTCATAATTATTATTAAAGCACCCCGGCCTGCCATGATTTCTGACGCATTTGATGACGTGGCATATGCCTCTGACGTTGTTTGGTTTCGACCTGGCCATGTTGTTTCTTGCGGGTGGGGGCTTCTCTAAAGCCAGCAACTGCCATGAGTTTTGTTCTTGTTTTGTTCTTCGATTTCCGCTTTTCTTTGAGGTCGACGGCTGCTTAGATTAAACTAACCAAGCTATCATGCAGCTAATATATATACTGTCAATGAGGAACTCGGTGTTAGTCTACAGTAATATAGGCCTATGTCAAAGCTTTAATTTCGTTATTTAATAAGAAGCTCAACCGATGGAATCAGAACAGCTATTAAAGTCACATTCGGCTAACCAAAGAAATTTTTGTTCCGAGCTATATGAATTGAGGTATTTACTCGAAATTATAAAGAGTGAGGCGCTTCCGCACGGAACGAAATTCATAGACATATTTGATGGCTTAAAACGGCCATTCTGAACCATTTCCAATGTAAAATGCTGTTTTTCCTGTGTTGGTTTTGCAGTGGGGGAGGAGTAGGGGGAGGAAGACCTTCCATGGTTAGAATAATTAATGGCGACAGGCAAGTGAACTTGATAACTTGACGACCAACTGCCTGCTCAAGTACCGTAACTTGTTAAAAACCAAGTCAAGGGATTTTTTGAGTAACGCAATGCAACTTCCCTAAAATCTCTCAGGAATGTTCATAAAAGATAGTTTCCAGATGTAATCCAGACTATTTTGCTTCTTCGCAAAATGATTTAAAATTTTAACAGGCCTATATGCTCATTTACTACTCTCTGTAGCTCTATTATAAAAAAAAAAAGGAAGCACAGTAATGATTGCGCAGTAGCACACTATTGGTAGTGCAACGTATACGATATATCGATATTTTCTTACAATTCGTCCGTTCACATTTTATTATAGCCATTGAACTCGCATTGCATATACTCGTTTTGCATATTATATACCTACATGTTTTACATCCATTGTCTCGTCTCAGTGCATTTACTCTTCTGGCCTGCACGTCTTCCATACGCACGTCGTGCATATACTCGCATTTCAACACACACGTATTGCATACACACGTCTTGCATAAAGTTCTCTTGCATATATATACATGTCTTACATACATTCGTTTTGTATATACATGTCTTGAATACCATTATCTTGCATGTAAAAGTCTCGAATACGATCCTCTTGCACATAAACGTCTCGCATACACTCGTCTTTGATACATTCGTCTTTATTCGTCGATATGAATTATTTACATAAACCGAATGGCTACCTCTGTCCAATCATTTTTATCGACAGTTCTGAAAGTATTCGTTCCCACCCAATCATTGTATTTGAACTTGTATCATGACGACATCATCTAAAAAAGAAATTTACTATAATTGAACAATAAATCAAGGTTACGGTTTTCTATTTCGATTAACGATAAAGATTTTCTGAAGAACTTTCTAAAAAATAATTTCATTTACTACCCTTCTTATTTTTACCTCATTTATATTTAATAATTTCTTTCTATATAGCTATGAGATTACAATTCATTAGGAAACCTCTAAAACGAAAAATAAAAATCAATATGACCTAGAAGCAATTTCTGGGTTATTGATTGTTTAAAGGAACAATACTTTTTAACGAGAACGAGTCAGTTTGATTTCTTAAGAAACTGAAAGGAATCACACGAAATTTCTTTTCTATGTATACATTAGCATATCGATCGACGCTTGAAATGGGTCTACATAAATAATTTATATACAGCGGTCGTGTTGATTATTGATTTATCGACAAACACAACTTTAGAGAGTAATTTCCTTTAGAAACTATGATTACTATTTGGCTAACTTGACATAATTGCCTGAACAGGGCATCCATTGTTATAGAGCGGAACTCATTCAATTGAGAAAAAAGAGTTGAAAACCCCACCCCCGAACAATTATTGGTCTGAAAAGGGTAGAAATCACCGGGCTAGGAAAGGTGACTTTAATTATGCTTCATGATTTTATTGAATGTCTGGGAAATATGATGAAATAAATGGTAGAAGTATCACGTGCAATTGAATGTTTTTCTTTTTATTTTGTCGACCACCCACTGATTGCTAATTGTTAGAAAACTATATATAGGCGGCGTGTGTTGCATTACAGTAGTATAGCTCCCTCTTTTATGTTAACATGTTGAGAAAACACGCCGTGAACCAGAAGGACAATGTTCACTTGGACGGAGTTAATGTCATCACCAATGATTATTTGTCAAAGATTGACGTTGGTAGACCAAAACCGATGTGAGTATTTATTGCAAACTAATGTAGAAGTCAATGGTATTATTTCGCTGAAACGATCAATTGACCGAACTGTTGCATTGATCTTTAAAAACAAATGGAGCGCTTGGGTAATGCATATCATTTCGTCATGTTTCGCCATGCGATTACTCAGAGTTAAAGTTATAGAGTACCATTCTACGCTGATATACGGTATGTAACAATGTTATAACATGGAGACAACGCCAGCTCAACAAATAATCTGTAACCCTGGTTATTAGGACATTGCATTGTTCCAAATCGAAAACTAACCGCTTTACCGGGGCCAGGATAATGTTCTCACCTGCACACGTGACTCGATGAGATCCAATCGCATGGCCAAGGCTTCTCTGGTGAAGACGTCCGGATAGTGACTATCGTTAAACGCCCTCTCGAGTTCCTCCAGTTGCCATCCGTTGAAGTTTGTTCGGCTTCTCCGTCTCTTGGCACCGCTATCAACATCGTCCTTGTCGTCTGTGGAAGAAATCAGGTCAATTGTACAAAAACGAACGTTAATTTTCAGTATGAACTCCCTAAGTATATATATATTCCAGAAAACCCAAAAAGCTGCTCTCGTAAGTTCAAAATGTTGCACCCAATCTATGCGGGTTGGTCTCTGGGCCTTGTTAGTTATAAGGCTGACTCCACGGCCTTGCTGCTCTGTGTGGCCCTGCTGCTCTGTGGCTGGTCCCGAAGCATTTCAAGATATTTCTCTGTGGCCATTCTCGCGGCCTTCTGCTCGATGGATTTGACTCATGGCCATTGTTGGGGCTATGGCTGGCCTCTGGCCAGTTCTAAAGATTTGTTTCTCTTCTCAGGGCCATCTGCTCTATGGTTGGTCCCAGAGTTTTGCTGCTTTGCTGATCTATGGCTTGCTCCAAAGGCTGATTCCACGACCTTGTTGATCTATGGCTGAATTCGTGCTCTAGAAACGATTGTTCGTATAACGTGGTCCTCTTCAGTGTGGCTCAATTGTGGGAATATTCGGGTCGCGCAGGCAGAATAAGGATGATCAACAAATAATGAACAGTTCAATTTGAATTTTTGGGGAATAGAGGCAGAAAACTGTTCTTTTCAAATAGTACACTCTTGACTTAATATATAGGTTCCGTTTAGTATTCTCGTTGCCAAGTATGTATTGATTTTCTTTGGTTACTAATTGACGTGTGTGTAGCCTAGGTGTATACATATTATGATTGGAATGTTCATACCGAATGAATACGCCCACGAGTGAAATAATTATTTAATTCCCTTTGGTTTACATTTTTTATGAAGTCGCATTCGAACACTTGTGTAACGACCTCCGCCTCTTCTTGACACCTAATAAGAGGCTTGCAGTTATTACCGCAATCCGGCAATATATATATATATATATATATATATATATACATGTTTGCTTTCCGTGTCAATAGAACATACATGCCTATATTTCGTTTGAAGCGATATACCCAGGCAGTTGCATGTCACGTCGTCGATCCCCGTATCTCGAGGAAGGAGTAGGCCTAGCTATTAATAGTAGACCAGCGAGCCAGTAAAAACTTGCTACAAGACTGGTAATTAATATCATTTTTTGTTTACAACTTACACCAAAATGAAAGAAGAATTTAATTTCCCTATTGAACGGTTTAAAAGTATCCACGACGTCGTCGTCCGTGCCTTCGACAACTTGAATAACACAATCTTCGCCTCTTTTTGTCACCAAATGTAGAGGCTATTATAGCTAGTATTACCGCAATCCGACAAGTGACAACTATGGACATGTTTGCTATCGGTGCTATTAACCTAGAGCTAGTTTATTTTGAATTTTATACTCCATTCTCATGTCATCTTCTGGGTCTGAATGACTCCCAAGCAACAATCATCCGTCTACCGAGGATGAAGTATATATATAGCTATATATAAGATATGCAACGTGGTTTCCAATCTTACGGTGTCCCAGACTGTCTTAAATTCGTCAAACGCCTTGCAACGAAAAGGGACTAAAATCAGTGGGTTTACAGTCTGATTACTTTCACACTTGCATGTGTATGATTTTGTTCTTCATATGGGCAACCTGCACCCGAGCTCCATCGTTGTACACATCTAAACACATTGTCGACAACACTACGAGGTTACATTCTAAACTGAAAAATTCATATTCAAGCAGTGGCATGTGTTTCTTCTTCCAGATACCCACGAATTGGCAAACGTCAAGACGACGACATTTCCTTGATTTGCGATTCTAATTGAAATATCGCCAAAGGACTTCCCTATCAATGGTCCCAGCCTCAAAATATTCTTTAACTAATGTCAGGTATATACATCGGAGTTTGAAATGTGTCATTGAAATGCAGTCTTGTCCCTCCGACAGACAGCTCGGGAGATTCAAACATGGCCTATAATACTACCCACGGTGCACGTCAAACGTGAAACAATCAACCGATACGCTCGGGTTCGTGTACCGCCTGTCTCGGCTCATCACACGCCACATCCATCACAACGCGGCGAGCCTCTCGCGTTTGTGAATCGCGGCTGAGCTAATATTATATACTCCTCGGTCCGTTGTAAGGTTTTGTATAAAACAGCCATAAACTCACTTCGGAGACTTCCAAATTAATTTAACCGACTCGCGAAACTCCTCCACGTGGGAATTGAGTGCGGGTTCTCACCGGCGTCGAATACGGAACTCGTCAACGGCACGTACCCGTTCGTCGCGCCTGCAATAAAGGTGTGAAGTCCTACACTCCCTTACAGCAGGCCTGCATGCCCGATCCGAGTGCTTATGGTGAAGCCCACCCTCTAGATTCGTTCCCTTTTTTTCCTCGCAAGCTTCCTGAAAATTAATTTGGCGGCGGGATCGCCGTCGTCTTGAGTGATAGATTGTTTTTCGTAGGTATATATATATATATAAATATACGGCAAGCTCACGCCTGTTAGATTCCGTGCAAGGTACTGCTAAATTAATCGACGCGAAACCGTCTCCGTTTGTGGTAGCGACAAATAAATTGCCAAACTAGATCTCTATACCGGAAGTATCCGCTAGATTCATCCTGAAATAACCCTCAGAGGCATGTCTCCATCACGAGGGTGATGATTATGGGAAGTTTTCGCTCCTTTCACAAAACCCACTAATTTGAAAAGAAATGGTCTCCAGTCAGTGTTGGGCCAAAACCTTCGGAGAAGATTCATATGCAAAATTATGGTTATAAGATAACTTCTGACCATCTTTGAAATGAAAGTTGTCAGCCTCCACGGTACGTCACAAAGCCATTCGGGAATCGCTACCGTGTACTGTATTGGGCATGTATAGCCTACAGTGGAATAGAATGCAGTAGGATTGAATCAAGTATTTGAAGAAGAAGAAAAAAACCCACTTATTTGAGAGGATAGATTACCGTCCCTAGGTTATTCGATATTACTGGCGTTAAGGACGGCCTAACATTACGGTATTGATGGCGGGTATGTCCTCTAACAGAGCGACGTGCTACACATTACGTGGCACTACATTGCGACAAATGATCCCCCGTGTCATTACATTCCGATCGAAATACGATTGTGGCTGGGAAGTTTAATCAGTACGGTGCGATGGTACCGGTGGCAATAAACTGCCGGTATTTTTTTTAGAGCCCCAGATTCTTTCTTGGGTGGTTTTCGTACAATGCACGGTTATTGTTCCCTGATAATTATAGCATATTTACAGGGAAACGAACCTGCTTGTATCTGTCTTTGGTACAGTTTGAAATTAAATAAAGCAGAATATATCTCTTCAAACGGTTAAATGTTTGTTCCTCCTTAAACGGTCAATACTTCAACGTGAGCAAAGAGATGCTATACGATCATATACTTATAATTGAACATTACATACCGGTAGTCATGCATTACCGGTACATTAGTTTTGCCAGTTTGACGTCATAACCTTGAGGACCAGCCATGTATTTCCATTTAGTAAGTATCTAGGCCTAATCGTACAAATTAAAGGAGAACAAAATGTTGAAATTTAAATAACAATCTACACCGTGACTGAGAATTTAAAATGACATCCATTCGCTTAACTCAATGTCATGGTCCCTTAAAATGTTTGTAATTTAAAAATCAGATTAGGAAATAGTCTGCAATATCATCAATGTGACTTTTTTATTTTATATTATACTTGAAAGGATATAACCTACACAATTATACAACTGTATAAGTGGCCAGCTGCATCGTTTGTATAGGCCTATATTACGTGCAATGAATCCTATTGTGTCGTATAAAACGTTTAATGGCGAAAACAAAGAAAAACATAGACATTGTAGCGTGTTGGTCAACGATGACGTCACATATTATTGAGCAAGCCGATTTTAATTAAACGTAAATGTGTTTTTTAAAACACTAACGTTTAACAAGGAAAAGTTTGAATATTCCGAATGAAACAAACTTACCGGATAATTCGCTACTAAACTACGAAAATTGTATGCGTTAATACACAGTTCAAGTCACGCCACACAGTAGAGATAGGCTATGTGATATATTAGCGTGTGTAACACATGTAGGCTACATGTATAT
>JAODAG010193026.1:0-11644 GCA_027574785.1 Orphnurgus asper | reverse complement strand
TTTAATAAGTTTAATGAGACTAATAACGTCACCACCATGTAGGACGACTGAAGTATATAGAAGGGTGAAATTAAAAGTTTGGTCAAAATAGATTTTTTGGAAGATTTAAAAATGGCACATTTAATCACTCGTTCTAGGCAATACGATACCAGTGAAAGCCTCCACAAACGTTTGTAAGTTATTTTTCCACCGTGGACGCTTATTTAAAGCTAACTGTATAATGTCTTTCTTTTGCAAAATATTCTTGAGCTCTGCCTCTCTTTGGAAGCTAAGGCCAGCTGTTAGCTGTTACTACTAATGTATACTGAGGCCGAAGCAGTCCGGCGGAGACACTGACTACGTATCGCTCTTTTGTATCGCTCTTCGGACCGTTACGCCGCGTGTAGGTTGTAACGGCGGAAACGAGGACACTATGACTTACCGTACTGTTTTAGATTAGGACGTTACATTTAAACCAATCAGGAAAGTTTCAACTCAATTTAATTGAATATGGGCGTGGTTAAAGAGATTATAATCCCGCCCACTATAAGTGGATGGTGTTCCATATAGCCTACAAACATTTCTTCCGATGAATGGCAAGCATATTTAACTTTTACCCTTAAATTTACTTAATTAAGTAAAGTAGGCTAAATTTCACATAAGAAGAATAGTTTTTACACCTCAGTGTAATGATTTTTTTTAAGAAAACCCTCCCAAGAAAGAACTTAGGATGTAAACCAAACAATGGCAGCATATACCGTATCACCACTTCAAAAGCCAACTGACCCACCCTATCAGCACCAAAAAATAAATGTTGAAAACACTTCTCGATATACTGGGAACAGAATCTGAACGTAGACTTTGTTCGATGCGACGATCGAATATAACACTGATAGCCATTGAAGCTTCCCAATCCCGACACGGCATGTCCTCCGGTACCACAGCCACCTACGAGAACCTGACCCTTGGGTGTAACAGCCATATACCAGACTCCGCCCTTCATATAGGCCTACATGTAACAGCCACCTACGAAATATGTTCTTCTTGTATATACATGTAAGCCACCTACGATAATTTGCCCATACCTCCCAAGAACTTGAGCCATTTCCATTAGTGCATAAATGGTGTATTGTTTGTTGTATGTGTTATTCATGTGATGGCATGGCCCACACAGGAGCCTCCACTCTCTCCCTACATTTATATAACATGGAGTACGGTAACGGTGCGCGGTGGCCACCAGTGTGTGACATATTGTGTTGTTAAGTTGGCCCCGTAATGACTAAAGACTTACATATAGCTGTGTTACCATGGTATCAAGGTACCATGAACTTTAGTTGAAGGTATACCCATATTATAGTACCCATATGTGTAGATGGGCTAGGATATATGTTAATAGTTATTGTGTGGTTTATATTAGTACGGAGACATTTAACTTATTATTATAGGACTAATTACTTATTAGGTCCTAATGTAACCACCATGCATGGTGCAGTATTTCTGTGCTTCAGGCTAAGTGACGACCACTCTTAGTCATTAATGTACCATGCGCTGCTTGACAATAGGTGGTAGGTTCCCATGGTAACCTGCGGTCTAAGGCAGTATTAGTACATTATGTGCTGGGCGGAGAGCCATGGACTACGGTAGCTTGTTGTGACCCCAGCTTTATTATTTTGGGGAATTCCCCGTAGTGCTTATGCGTAGGCTATACGTGCTATTGAGGGATGGTGATTAATTTAGAGATTGATCAAATACTTGGTGATACGCTACTGATGGTATTAAGGTCCTCAGTGCCTTCTTACACCAATGCTAGCTGTCCTAGAATAATGTTGTCAATCCAGCTAGCCAAGGACAACTTCCTACAACTTATCTCCAGTTGTTCAATATAACTTGTTACCGTATATGCCATGTCAGTGTTAATGTGGCTATCAATTGGATGTTGACCATGTAGTTACCTTATGCATGGATCATTGAGTTAGTTATAGTGCACCCGATATACTTATGGCAATGGCACTTCTAGACTTTCTTGTTTCAAGAGTGGTAGCTAATTAAGTGACCATATTAATATAATATGCTAGATGGACTGCTTCTAGATAGCTAGATATATTTAATCAGGCTGTATAAGTAATAGGCTATTATTTAGTTCCAAGAGGCCAGTAAAAGAGTACACGTATTTAATCTTACTGAGTTTGGACCAGTGTACATTGTTTTCCCTTCATATTATTTCGTTGTTTAGTTAGTGGTTCAAATGCGGGTAACACTAATCCCCCTAGGCCCTCCTTAGCTGAACCGTGATGAAGTTGATCAGGTGACCATCATCAACCAAGACTCTACCGTCTAATCACTTGTTCAGCTGAGGGCAAGACCATACCAAGTGTTCTACGAAATTATTCTAAACCACATTAATGGCCTTATAAGCTATGAACGATATATCCATAGACGTAGATGTGACAGATGACTGAGGAATGGACAGTGCCACCATCCTCCTGCCCAGTGGTCCTGTATATACTTGGCCCGATCCCAGCCCCGATTGACTCACAACCCATTTACCCAGACACCGGATTGACGTCTCAGAGAGTTATCTGACGCGATGCTTGCGCGATGAGTAGGCCCTACACGACATAGGCCAGAATAGATTAGCGCTAAGCTCGTACCATTGTAAAAAAATGATAATGTTTTTATTACTATATTTCAAAACCAATGAGGTGTAAGTGAATAAGCTTTTGGCCTCGAGGACTACCTGTAGATGATTTGTCCGTGTATTCATTTCCGATGAATTCGTGTGGTATATCCTCCCCCCCCCCAGTTAGTGACTTGTTCACTTAAATTGAACCCCGTTGCCCTTGATCTCCTTCATCTCGTGGTTCAAAACGCACCCCCCTTTAATACGTGTTTTAAATACATTTTAAATTAACAGCCGACTACGATGCCATTCTTCCTATTGTACTCGCCCCCCTCTAGATCTGTAAGTTTCTCTCTTTTCTCTCTCTTTTATTTAGGGTGAACCCACTGGTTCACCAATTGCACTTTACATAAAGAACATAAAATATTTACATTAACACAAAATTACAGCATATACCGGTACTTGATCTTACGATTAGGAAATGATTTTAGAGATACAATTCCAATTGTAAACATGAAATAATTGAGACTTTACGGATTATAAATATAGGTATATGTTCCATCTATATTGTAAGAAATAATTTCATTCTCCTCGAAAAGTTCCCAAAATTGAAAGCGATTATTGTCTTTATTAAAGTAACCGTAAAGGAAATCGACTTTTTTCTTTACGGAATAATTCTCTATGTTTATGGTCATCTTTAATTTTACTTAAGGGACTAGTCCAAATTGTTTTTCTGTAAATATTTAGAAGCAGTCCCATCAATGAACGTTTATTTTGTAAGTTTCTGTCGCTAGATGCGGGCAGATCAGTCGATCCCTTCAGATTTCGTCCTCGAGATTTCGTCCCTTTTAATTTGTCAAAGCACGAGAAACTCCCTCTATTGGAATAACCATGGATCAGTCGTTGATTTCCGTTCCAAGAAGGTTGAAAACATTATAGCCTTCCAAGTTCCAACACTGAACAACTTATAGTCATAATAAAGTGTTCGGTGTTTTTGTATCTTCTAACAAAAATTACAACAACAGCAAAAAGGTTTATTTTGTTTCAAGTCTTATATGCAATGATCTCCAGCTGGTCAGTTTGGCACGATGACGTCGCAGTGGCATATGTTGCAATCCGTTGTTTGGTTTAGAGCCGGCTGGATTTTATTTAAATATTAAACGCCGAAACAGTTTCACAAGCAATGTTAAGTTGACATGTACAAACTTTACATATTCTCCAACTTGCCGAGCTTCCGTGGACGGGCCAGTTGAGATATGCGGCCTCTGGACATCACAACGGCGCCATTAGAGCGGGATTCTGAGATGCTACCGTGACGCCGAGCAGTTTCCGCCATTGACCTTAACCTTGACCTATAGAAACTTTTATAATGAGAGGTATCATTGGTAGTGGGCGTGTAATATACCACTAACCTATGGTTTGAACCTGTTATATAATGAACTACTCGGAGAGGTCTCAGTGGTTGTGTGTTTTACCTTTTATGGTTCTGAACCTGTAATCATGAACTGTTCGGAGAATTAGTCTCCATCGGGCGTATCCGTATGGTATACTATGCATGTCAGACCTCAGTATGGCTTTAACCCAGGGGTCCCAAACCTTTTCTACTGGGGTACCATTTCACATTTTCGTGGTGCCACAGAGTACCCACTGTACCAACATTCAACTATAATAGTGTTTATGCGTTAACATACCTGCGTTAATGTTAAATGTCCACTCCAGTGGACTGACACGACTTACAGTTTTACACACACGGCCTACACTACAGTGCACAGAGTTAAGTAGAGGGTGAATAAAACAAATTTACACAAAAATGAAAAAAAAATGAGTCCAAATGTACCACTAGTACTGGTGGTACGCGTACCACAGGTTGGGAACCAATGCTTTAACCTGTTACAATGTACTGTTCGGAGTGCGGGTCTTAGCGGGCGTGTTATATCTCCGCCATATGACTGGTATATATCAGATCTAGTATGGGGCTTTAAAAGCCTATGCTACAGAAGCCGACTGCATCACCACCAATCATCATTCGCGTAGGCGTACCCGATAGGTAATCGCTTTTAAAATAGTCGGGCTCATTTGTCACCATGAACGGTATTATAATTCTCTTCGATAAAGTAGAAATAACCTGCTAAATCCTGTACGGTACTGCGGCTATATGACAGCATGTCTGAAATGAAGTACTGATTGCAAATTATGATAGGATATGATAGGAAAATGTTCTCCATTCACAGCCATTCGAGCAAATGTGTCTTCTGGTACGATTGAACCTTTGAACCAATATATTTCATCATCTTGATGGTACGGGTCGTTGTAGATTTTTAAATTCTTATCTTTTCACACAAGATGTGCATACGATAGCCTATCACTTTGTCAAATTGTTTTCCCTGATCGGGTATGAAGTATTACCGCTATACTATGTAATTCCTTAATACATACATTATATAGCCTATATTATACAAAAACACATTGATTAGTTCTGCGGTTTCCGCGGTTACCGCGTTTTCGACCTGCCCTTCGAATTCATTTATATATCACCATGGACAAGTATTGGTGAGTTACCGTATTCGTCCCAGAGATATGGGTCGTGGCCGGCCCGGTTGGGGGGGGGGGGCTGGCATAGACGGAGGAGCGAGGGCAGTTAAGATTAAGATTGTTAGGTTGAACATATTCCGGTAGCCTACATGCCAGCAGTGTATGTATTTGAATAAAATACACCCGAGAATGACTACATGGGTGAGAAACGAAACAGTGCCTCGGCACCAACTTACTCGTGGGATCGGAGGAGGCAGATTTATGCGTATTTATTAAATTAAACAAGAATAATCCACTCCCGATCCCGGAGTGAACTTTCATGACATCTGCAAGTGTTCGTAACCATTGGATCAGTATGATCAGTCTGCAGATTCATGTCCCACTGGAGGACAGCCATATAATGTCACGTATACTAGTTATTGGAAGTTTGTAGCCTACTCGTTTGCACAGTTTGATCGTGGAAATATGATTTGTTCTGCAGGCACTGTCGGAGTCTACGGTTACGAAACCACATCCTCGTTTCGTGGTAGACCTTGCATCACCCCCCCCCCCCCTTCTCTCTCTCTCTCTCGCTCTCTAACATGTACGCCGGTAAGCCACCAAAAAATCATCGCTTGGAATATTTATCTTCTATAAATGACGGTTACACAATGGTCATTTCCGAGATCATTGTTTTGCCTTATGTTTACACGTTTACACACTATATATAATTTGCATCGTTTAATTATCCAACGAAGTAAACATACATCGCAGCAGTATCAGTTAATAGTCACGCCGCAAGAGTACATTCAACCAAGTTATTATGACTTAATTAGAGGCATGAAGTCGTGAAGGTCGCGGGCAAACAACAGACGCTTCCCGGACATGCTTAAATATAGGTTGTATGATACCGGTATGCCTGCAGGCAGAGGCATATATATATATAGGATTATGCCGGTGAGGTCAGGCATGCAGCGCCCTCTCCAGACTGCCGGCCTCTGTTTCATACAAAAGGGGGAATATCCCACATTGTCTACAATTTGCAACGATGCATGGTTCTGTGTTCACATTCAGCTTTGAATAATCACAACGTATGTAAAATTATGGGTAATGATCGATTGGAATTTGCCTCCTTGATTATGCACAATCTGCATTCTCTATTGGCAATAAACTTTTCCACTTAAATTATTATAAGTGCAGTTGCAGTTGCAATTATAATTAAATGTAAATTATAAGTAAATTATTTACTGCAGTGTATTATAGCATATGTTGTGGTCAGTTATTCACATGCACCCGCGTTTGGGTAAAAGAAGAAGTGGTTCGCCCCAGACTATGCGATGGCAAGAAAGTCTGCACTGCGGTGGCAAGGGGAGGAGGAGGGGTGTTCACCTCTGCCTTCACCAGCGGGGACATGTTACGGAGAAAACGGATGTATTTTTGCAGCTTTATTTTTCCGGTTTCAACAAATAATAATTTATATTTTTACTGGATGAGTGTGGACCGGAGGTGGGAGATTATCTCCTACGACCCCCCCCCCCCCCATTGACTGTTTTTACCATAGAATGTGCCCTCACTTCGAAATTCTGTCCTGGCCACCCCTTGGCGACACCTGGAGATACAGCAATGCTATTTTCGGCTCCCTTTTGGTATCAGTCACATACCTCTTTCAAAAATGATGGATCCGTCGCTACATAGCTTATAGGCCTACGCTATAGACCTACTGCGTTTGAGGATAAGTCTTTCGTTCACGATATTCTCTGAAGATGTTAAATGTTGACTACTATGTATGTAACTTCCATGTTACTTTTTTTTCTTACAGACAATCAACACCATATCAATTTTTACATACTCTATGCCAAGAATTTTATTTTCAATTGTAAAGTTAATGAGGAAAATCCTGATGCCTCTGCGTTTCATTTCAAGTTCAATGGTTATCTGGATAAAAAGAAAAAAAAATGACGTTTTTCGTTCTTTGCAATTTCAAGAAGTGTTCAAACACCAACCTTCACTAAATTAATGATGTTAAATTATTCTTTATAAATGATAGTGTACATTGAATGATTGCATTACGTTACACTTATGTATGACTTTAATGAAAGAACCCATATATGAGATGGTAAACAAAACAAAAAACAAAAACAAATTGATGACTAGATGCCAGGCTATACGGAGGTCCGAAAATGTTAATGTACCGTACCTAATGTCCGATCATTGACTAATTTATGTTCATTCCTAGTACGTTGTATGTATTGATGATAGGGGTCAGCGTTCCTTCTTTGTAGCCTACCGCTTGAGCGAGGTCGATCTCACGGGTTAGTGCCGTTATGTATGTAACGGGAGTGTAAATAGTTTTGTTTGTGAAGGCAGAGTACTTTTACTACGGGGGGATAGTAGTGTTGGCAGGAATTAACCGGTCTAGAAGTCGATCAAATCTAAGATTAGCAAACGCTGATTGGCTGAAGCAAATCAGGGTAGGTTAACATTTCGACACAGTCATTGCAATGCAGTTTGTATATATAATGAGAAAGTATTGTGTTTGGGTTAAAAAGCATCGCAACGAACGCGGATGGGGAAAATCGAGGAGAGAATCGAGGGAAGAATCTCGTAGAATCGTAGAATCTAGGTCATACGGAGAAACGGGAGGGCTTGTATTATTGGTATAACTTGAAAATGGGGACATACATTATTTTTGAATCCTACTAGCAGCTACGAAGTGCCCGACCAGTATCATTAATGCCCGACCCATTATAGCGCAGCGCCGAGCAGTAGCGCAATGCCCGACCCGTGGCGCAGTGTATACAACATGAGAAATAATGTTAGTTCGCATGTATTATACTCATGCACCGTATTAGGTATTAGTTGTTGCAATAAAACACCGTTGGGAAACAGCTTACATTGTGTTATCATTCTTCCAGCTCTTTTGTGGTACCGTAGTCTAATGTTATCGTTCTTTATTATCACTAATACGACCCATTATATTCACCATCCAATTAAGAGTTCCTGAGAGGGACGTAGGATATAGCGGACCAATACAAATACAGAGACGGTAACCATTCCACATCAGCAGAGTTTGGCGGCGTTACAATATTTTTTAAATGAAACTTACTTCAAACCTCCAAAACATACCGCGTAAGAATGTCATCATGTAAGAATGTTTGCGTGCCGCAAATATCCAATCACGATGGAGTCATTTCCGCGAATAGTTTGAACAGTTTTTCATGACAGTGAAACCATACCGGTACCGTACTAATTACTTTGTGTGTTGTACACAAGGATTAGCGTCCATAGAAACTAGTCGCCACATCCCCTCCATAACTGCTTCAAATATCCTTTTTTTTTTTACAGTATTAATAAATTCTTGATCACGCACAAAAGAAGTTGCAATGTAAGAGACGGCAGTAAACCCCCTCTTTCACCTTCTAGATTCTGAAACGATTATGCATCGCTATTATCCAGAATATGTACCACTTAATCCATGGTTTTGTTGGTGAATTCAAGGCAAAATTAAAGGTCGCCCTCTATTTTATTATTAACGCATGTAAATCATCGCCATAGACGGCATAGTAAGTTCAAAAATAAAAGAGATTTACACTTTCGGGGAAGGGGGCGACAGCTGTAACGCTTGATGACATAATCATGCGATACGTAGGGAATATCACCCTCTATTTTCTCGTGGGCCAGCAATTCCTTAATTAACGAAGCTGCTACTTGTAGAAGTGGACGAAAGGTAGGACGAAAGTATATCACGGTGTTCGGCAATTAACTGTTCCCGGAATTTCGACATAAAAAGTACAAAACAAGTAACATTCTGTAAAGAACGTGAAATTGAGAAGAAGGCCATGCTTCAGAATATAAGGTCATGCTCAGAGTATAAGGAAATACTCAGATTATAAGGCCATGCTCAGAGTATAAGGCCATGCTCAGAGTATAAGGAAATGCTCCGAGCATAAGATCATGCTCAGGGTAAGTATATGCTCAGAGTGTAAGACCATACTCAGAGTAAGCCCAATGCTCAGAGTAAGCCTATGCTCAAAGTATAAGGAATTGCTCAGAGAATAAGATCATGGTCAGAGTATAAGGCCATGCTCAGAGAATAAGACCATGGTCAGAGAATAAGCCCCGATGCTCAAAGTAAGTCCGTGCTCAAAATATAATCTCAAGCTCATAGTATAAGGTCGTGCTCAGAGTAAGCCCATGCTTAGAGTAAAAGACCATGCTCAGAGTAAGCTCAGAGGTGGAGACCATACTCAGAGTAAGCCGAATGCTCAGCGTAAGCCTATACTCAGAGTATAAGGAATTGCTCAGAGAATAAGATCATGGTCAGAGTATAAGGCCATGCTCAGACTATAAGGCCATGCTCAGGGAATAAGACCATGCTCAGAGCAAGATCATGCTCAGACTAAGCCCATTCTCAGGGTAAGCCCAATGCTCAGAGTCAACCTATACTCAGAGTATAAGGAATTGCTCAGAGAATAAGATCGTGGTCAGAGTATAAGGCCATGCTCAGAGTATAAGGCCATGCTCAGAGTATAAGTCCATGCTCAGAGTAAGATCATGCTCAGAGTAAGCCCATGCTCAGAGTAAGCCCATGTTCAGAGTAAGCCCATGTTCAGAGTAAGCCCATGTTCAGAGTAGACTCATGCTCAGAGGCTGTACATGAGGTACGTTTAGTGGTGAACTAGATATCTGGCTATGCAAGTGTCTAGTCAGTTTTATTCTTCGTCAGGGGTATTGTTTTCATTCATGTTCGCAACAGATGTATTTCCCCACCTATAAGCTGAAAAATAACATTAACTGTGCCACACCTACCATACCCCCTCGCCCTTCCCAATAAAACAGGAATTATACTTTGTATTTGAGATGGGTGAACAACTTAATATGCATCTGACAATAACTACTAAAAGTTACATTAAATAGGAGAGGAACATGCCAGTCCCATCACCATAAGAATACAAATTTCTTCATTCATTTCTACTTGCCCGGTTTGCCCATGATTTTCCCGGTGGAGATTAACCCGAAATTGAATTATATAGTCGGGGTTTCAGTATAAAAATCTTCGAGGAATACAATACAAATTGTAAAAATGGCACGCATTCAAAACTCTAAGACTGGTTGGGGGGGGGGGGATGCTTGCTGCTTGATATGCATTCAAATGTATCAGTTTCCATTAGAACTTGAATTTTCTCGGAAATGTAGTCTATTTCTTCTCTGCAACTTTGGATCATGGTTTCGGTTTTCTATGATTTCTGCCAGAGAGCGGACAATATGAGTCCCTCTTCAACTCAGTCGACATAAAAGAGAGCCATTTTCCGTCAATATAAAAAGAGCACCTTATTCTTACATGGGGGTTAGACACCCCTGCCCTTGTATTGTATACGTCAATTCTTGAAAACTAACCGATACAAATTGGCTAGGTCGCTCTTTCAAGACGGCATACCGTATCGGCTTGAATGACGTACTCAATCACTATAGCGATTACACAAAGCTGTATGTATACAGCTATGTGTATACTACCGTACTACTGTAGTCATCAAAGCATGCGTGTAAAACGGTGAACAGTCACGTTCTACGATATACATAAGGCGGATCCTAGGAGCCATCCCATACTTGAAAATCAGCTATTAGTCAGCTCAACGTGCTACTCCTTCTCAGAAATTCCTTCGATTAAATTTCGCAGTTATGTTGTTGGAGAGTCCAAAGTTCCGGTTTGGAGTGTTAAAATGTCTTTCCCCAATGTATTAATATCAGTTGACCTGGCTAACATATATTCTGCCCTCTCAACTAACGATAGAAAATATTTTAGACCCTATATATAATGCATTAAATTGGCCGACATTTGTCTGCCAACGATATAGATACATAACAATATAAATAACACCGTCATTTGAATAGGTAACAATATGGCGCCTGTTACAGGATGTTGTGCAATCGTTCATACGGCTATAGTCTTTGTACCGGTACTTATGCGCTATATATACGGTTTCATACAATATTCACACATTGGAGCTGCTTCAAATGACGCATGACGTTAAATCGTTTCATTGTTTTCAATCTAACTAAAATGAAACTGTCGCAATTTTCTGAGAAACGAAGCTGTATTAGTTCATGAAGAGGGCTCAAACCCTTATGTTGAAAACAATAATAGCCTAATAAAACCCACTCAACTAATTTGGGCTCTAAACATAAAATGCGAAACTGAAAACCTTTCTAAACCCGCTATTTCGATCGGACTGTTAATTAAGACCCAAGGTAAATTGCGATAAATTATAGTGTCGTGCGTGACGTTAAACGGGGCAACACTGAACCAATTCTCCTTATTTTGACATTAATAATGTTACTACGACAAGTTATAGGCCTATTACAACATCATAAAATAACAATAATTTTCTTTGTTTATCTAAATATTTTTGCAGACACGTAGTACACGTAGTTTAAAACACCGATTACTCCCAAATAAAATGCAAAATGTTAGTAATTGTTTTATTACTCGCTTTGTGAAATTTTACAGAGATTCAACCTGCTTTTTTTTGGGGG
>JAODAG010192915.1:0-13951 GCA_027574785.1 Orphnurgus asper | reverse complement strand
GGCATCTAGCAGCCATGGGATGGGAAGAGGATGTGGGTGAGTGATGTGGGTAATGGTATATAGCAGCCATGGGTTGGGAAGGGGGTGTGGGTGAGTGATGTGGGTAATGGTACATAGCAGCCATGGGATGGGAAGGGGGTGTGGGTGAGTGATGTGGGTAATGGTATATAGCAGTCATGGGATGGGAAGGGGGTGTGGGTGAGTGATGTGGGTAATGGTATATAGCAGCCATGGGATGGGAAGGGAAGGGGGTGTGGGTGAGTGATGTGGGTAATGGTATATAGTAGCCATGGGAATGGGGTGTGGGTGAGTGATGTGGGTAATGGTAAGTGGTGGGGAGGGGGATGGTTTAACATACAGACCTGGGGTTTTGACTCTACTGACTTCATTCAGGCTGGTCGGTGTAGTTGGTTTTGGTGCGGACGTCCTTGGCTGAAGGCTGTGACTGAATTCAAGACTACGACGAACAGGACTAGTGAAAGGTTTATCTACAAGAGAGATGATCGAAGACTTATAAATTTAATCGTCAACAACATGACACGTGGACATGCTAAGAGATAAAAGATACCAATGATGCGTATCTCAGAATAGGCAGTGATTGTTTTCAAAGAGAAATAAGACAATACCAAAGAAAATGACACAAAGGTTAAGAGTAATATAATATTAGACAAAGAGTTACATACCGGTCTTCATCACAGGTGTTCTATGAGACCTAAAGGCAAAACAGAGAAAATTGTGTTCATACTCTAGGGATCCCACAGGAGTGCCTCCTATTCTCTCTACTATTTAAAGTTACTCTCTCTCTCTAGGGATCCCACCTTTCCTTGGGGTGTATACAACATATTTTTGTATGTTCACCAACTCTCTTGACCACTTGGTGTTAAGATGCCGTGCATAATTGGCGTTATAACTGGCGTTATAACGGCCTGCAAACCAGCTGCAACTGTAAGGGAATTTTTCTATTGTCTCAATTCCTTTGTTATGCAAAGTCTCCTTTGTGCATGGTTTCTTCTGGGTTCCTGTGTAGTCAGACACGTATCACAGAATACTACTGTAATCACAGTATACAACAGTATACAACAATCTAATATTGGGGAGAGCCATTTGCAACATTGTAAATGCTTCGTTCTCTAACTTTTCTTTGTACTTGCATTATTTATGCCAAAACTTGAAAAGTAGGTCTGAGGAGAAAACCAAACACCTTACATAGTTTAGTTAATTCAGTTTGATGAGTTCTTCTTTGGTCACATTACTGCAACTATTTTAAAAATATGGATGATAATGTAACCCCCCCGGAACCTTCATATTCTAGTGTAAGTTATGATTGTTTCAACTTTGATATAAACCTTCAGCATTGTTCATCTCGTGAGCATTCTAGGGGACTGGGGGTCGCGGTGAGGTTAAAACCAATGATCCAGTTGGAGTGTTTTACATGTTATACTTTGCAGGGAGGGCTCATACTCTCGATCACAGATTTAGAACCAGACAGAGGATGGGGTAAGAGATGGGAGGTTGTCCTACATCCTGCCTACCTGTACGTTCTGGGGTCTTTATTACCGCCATAAAAGTCCCAGACGAAGATTCCTTCTCCAATGGAGATCAGTCGCAGTGAGTCAGGCGTGAACTTGACCTGCTGTATGACGTCTGAATGGCCGATGGAAACCTAGAACGACACAGAAAAAAAGCGTGGCCTTGCAAATGTACCCAACTTGGATGAATTTCATGCCGTCAATTGAATAAAACCAACAAAAATACAATACATTGGGACAATAGCTTTAACAATACTCCAATATATAAGAGAGCTGTATCGTGCTAGTACCATCAGCACAGTGATGTCACTCACAGACCAGACATGTACATGGAGTCCCTCCTCCCCGCACTAGTTGAGCATAGTGGTATAAAGTCCAAACTCTTATCGGTATGTTTGCAATTTCCGGCAATAAATTTCAAACTCAAAATGAAATTATTAAAATGTTAACATAAAAAAAAAGATATACAAATTGTTTAAGCTTTATTAATAACATCCATACCTGGAAGTTGAGGTCTAATCTCATGTGATAATCCCATATTTTGACAACCTTGTCACCGGTGGTAGCCAGGTGTCTGCAATCATTACAGACGTCGAGCCCGGTAATGCCCGACCGGTGAATTCCAGAAATCTGAAGAAGAGATGACTACCATGAGATATATCCTGTGTTTGAATAATAAAAACCCACGGGTGGTATAGCAGCTGATAAAGTAAATATAGAACAGAAAAGCATCCATGGATATCTAAGAGGCTACAAGGGAGACACAAGGCTGTGTACATAAAAATTCTTTAATAATAATAATTTATTTACCCTATATCTCTACTCACTATCATCGAAGAAACCTCTTAAAAACAAAGTGAAGCGATGTTTAACCTTTGACATTGGAACTACATATGATAATAAACCTGATAGTAAACATTACACATTTTATATCTCTCAAATCATCCTCTGATTCAATAATCAAGCTTGATTTGAACGAATAGAGAAAGATACTTGAATACATAACCAGGAATTGATATTTGCAGTTGGTCCGGTCTTTGATCCAAAGAAGTCGCTGTCTTACCTTATTTAGCAACCTGCCGGATTTAGCATCGAAGCGTAGCAGACTACAGTTTGCCGTGGTGACTAGCAGCTGCTTCGTCCTTTCAGGTGCAAAGTGAACCATCGTCGCGGAGTCTATCGTATCCGAGTCGGGGGTCATCATTGAAATGTCTATCCTCAGCTCCTTCGATTGGAAAAGACATCGAAAGTACTCATTACTGGTAACAAAGCTACGCTACATCACAACAAAAATAATAACATCTCCTATATTTACAAAACTAGAGGATCTTCTCTTTTTAAAATAAAGGTCTTATCCTCTCTGAGCGTTAAGCATTTTATATCATTTCATTTACATAACATCTACAAATATCAACAACCAGGCTAGGTCCTACGATACACAGAGTGTGTCTACACTATCTTCAAAAACGGTGGGCCCTCCGTAACTGTTTGTTTCTCCTTCCCATTCCAGTCCGTTTGTTGCCTTCGTCGACGGAACCAAATAAAACCGAGCACCAACCTCATTTAAGTTCCTCCCGTCCACCACGGTCACGGCAAACTCCGACGGCCCCACGAACGCCACGTGGCGCCCATCCTCGCTGCCCGACAGGGCGTCCGGCCCCAGCCTGCCCCCTCTCGCCACCGCGTCCCGGAGCAGCCGCACCACTGGGTACCTTTCGTCCGAGGCGTCGTAGAGGGCGAGGGCGCCCGACGACGAGCTGGAGTAGAGGCGGGCACCATCGGGAGAGAATAGTAGACCGTTGACTGAACCACCGTGCTGTCTGCAGGTCAACAAGATTGATGTAGCGTTTAACAAGAGCCAACTCTTGATTCAGATCTCTTGAAACGATCGGCCTCTCTTTGTGATGATGTGTTTAATAAAAGGGCGCTGCACACATCCTGGCAGACAATGTCAGAGACTTACTGAAATAACAGGTCTACGGCAGGCAGATGATTAGTTCTTCAGATGACCGACTATGTGCACGAGGGATATTGTGAAAGATTAAAGTGAACATATTTTTCTGGGTTTCACCCCAAGTCTGTCCAAAGGTCACAAAATCAACTTAAAGTCCTTAATTTTCTGTTTTGTCGGTTCGTGCAATGCTCAATGCAAAAACTACGTCGACCAAGTTTGCTCCAAGCAGAATCTCACCGCCTAAAGTCATAACTCTCCCCCGTAACATATTTAAGATCCAGTTTTCCCCCAAAGACGACACCACGTCGAGTACTTCATGACTCAAATATTCCGCTGGGATTTTACAACCAAGCATTGAACGTTTCCTTCCACATATGATCTTCTCTTACTAGTTGTAGGCCTATATTGTAAGCTTATATTGTACTGAATAAACTTGAACAGAGTATAAAGTATGATTCTGTGAGATATGGAATACAGCATACTCCTTGTCTTTTGACAATGCAAGCAGTACCACATTAACAGTTTGAATGAATACAGTATACTATCTATGCGGTATGCAGCCTAGGTTGGTTCTATTCCGTTAGGCCATATACAAATAATAACACAGTTCTGTTCGCTAATGCTGTGGCCTGATATCTATCATGTATTGGTCATTCAAATCCCTGGATTTAGATGTTAAATTCAAGGCAAACATAATTTGTTCCTTACAAATGAATTATATTGAGGAATTAGGTAGGATAGCATGGTTTTCCAATATAAATTAGCTAACTATTATGATGTCTATTCTGTATGTGTTCCTTGCCGCGTTACCTTTCAAACAGAATGAAGTTATGTGTACGTGAAATGTTTGTAAACATAATCAAATTACTAAAATCATTCCACATCCATGCTCATAGAAACGTGTGTGTTAAAGGGTTAAGTTAAATTAAATTAAATAATTAAGGAAGTTACTTGAGTTCAGCTATGAGACTGGTCGATTGAATGCTGAAGACTCTGACGAAGCCATTGCTAAACCCACAGGCGAACGAATGGACAGTAGGGTGATAGCGAATAGAGGTGGGACACTCGTCGGGAGAATGAAAGTCAAACAACTGAGATGGAAAGAAAACAGATTGGAATTATTCAGAAGAGGGAGGAGAGGATAAAATCTGGGGGCATCCAGATCGAGGTACATAACAGATGGTATCAAATCCTTTCTTGTTATAAAAATATTTTCTCTTCATCTGGTTTCTATAACAATTCATATTTTCAAGAAAATCTAGTAACCATTTCAAAAATTGTTTTCACATTTTGAGCTGTACCCTGAAGCAAACAAGCTCCTCTAGAGCAAATGATAGAAGAGTAGTGCAAAACCCACGGCAACCATCCTTTCGGATTCTACGTACATCCTCATATGCGCGTTCATGTTGCATTCTTATTTGAATATTATTTATGGCAAGCCCATCTGCTTCCTCTGGATGACAAGAACACCAAGACTAGTAATTTGAAACCTGTGGCAACCACCCTAAGACACCCTGAAATCAGTGGCAGCAGATGGGATAAGAACCCTTCCAGAGCAGTTTTCATTTTTCATCAGTTTTCGTCTGCTGCCTCTGGTTTGACAAGATCATCCCAAGGCAGCAACAGATGGGCAAAGACACCCTTCCAGAGCCCATCTGCTACCTCTGGTTTGACAAGTCTGCTACCTCTGGATAAGAAGATGCATCATCTTCACCTGCTGCAATGAATCCAGATCCCACAGCCTTATGGTATTGTCCTCGGACACGGTGGCCATCTGACGTCTGACTGGATCCAGGGACATGCAGACCACCCGACCTGTGTGTGACCTCATCACCGTCGTATAATTACGAGTAGAGACATCTAAGTAACCTAGGTTACCAGTGCTGGTACCAGCTAACATGTTAAGACCATCCACAGAGATACCAACTACAGTCACAGGACCTTCATGTTCTTAAAACAAATAAAAGAAATAACTGGGTTCCTCAATATACTCAGGCAAAGATAATCCTGACTTTTAAAAAATATTATATTCATTGGTCTTTTAAATTGAGGACACCCCCAACAATAGCATCAAACATTTCAGTCGAGGGGTTGTTTTGATGAGAAATCACAAACTGGCTCACGACCAGAGCTACCAAAACAGGCAGAACAGTTTGAATCTAAGAACCAATCTCACGACAGTTCATGACACTTCCTCTGCTGAGGGTATTTAGCGTTACAGTTCATGACACTTCCTCTGCTGAGGGTATTTAGCGTTACATGTTATGATACTTCTACGCCTGAAAGGAGCATCCTTTAGAGGGTCACAACAGTTCATGAAACCTATCCAGGATATCAATCTGTTTGAAGCTACCTCTAGTGTTTTAAAGACCCTGTATTCTGTAAGATTTATCCATATGCAAAATGATTCAATGGGACCAGTTTTCATTGGAAAGTTGCCAAGCGTAACAGAAATATGAAACCGGAAAGTCAATTGACTTAGTGATTAATCCTTGTCCATAAAGGAACTTAATGTAACAGTGGTCTTTGACCGTTGTCCTAAAGTGTTCCAATCAATAACACTTATTAAGTACAAGGCACACGACCCAACACGATCCTGCAAGAAGGTCATGCATTTTAGCCATGACAACAGTTGTTGTGAACATTCGTCTAACTGTCAACCCTCAAATGGCCTCCACTACGTACTCAGCAAAAGCACCAACATACCAAATGTGAAGTTTTTCACTAATCCTGTTTACAATGTTACAATGTTAATAACTTGTTGTTAACCTCACCCTCCACCACAAATAATAGGGTTCTTGTACCCAATTATAAAGTTTGACCAAGCTGTTCAATATATCATGTTTAAAATGTTTTCAGACTTGGACATTTGACCTCCACCAAAAACAAATGGATTCTAGTGCTCAATAAAGTGGACCAACTCACCAAATCTGTCCTAAATGAATTTTTGGAGCTTACAATGTTTTCAAGCCAAGGCATCATATACATACACAAAAAACGACCAGACTTTTACGTTCCAAGGAAGCATTGGAACAAGAATGCGACAAGATGGTTTTTGATGTAATGAGGGTCCCCACCACCAGAGGCATTCACCCAGTATAGGAAGGAAAAACTGACAGACTTACCTGCTTCCAAGAAAACGCTCGAGAAATCCAGTGGCCAAAGTCGAAGGAAGCCATCATCAGAGCCTGTAAGACAGAATGCCTCACTCATTGCCATGGTGTTGATGACAATCCCAGGACCTGAAGAAAGGTAATGGTTATAATGATTAGGTGGAGTGGATGACAATCCCAGGGCCTGAAGGAATCATGTAATGGTTATAATGATTATGAAAAAGATACACCCAAGGTGGAGTGGATGACAATCCCAGGGCCTGAAGGAATCATGTAATGGTTATTAAAATGATACACCCACAGTTGGTTTTAAGAAAATATAAAATTTACTGTTGTAAACATTTTATTAAAGTTATGTAGCAGAGGGCATAATTTTAGTACCCAGTTTCGAAAAATTAGTATTCCGGTTTCGAAAATATGAACAAATCTGAATTTTGTAAGGCTGTTTCAACATCAAGTACCAAACTTCCAAGACAGCCACTTGCATTGACATGAAGAACGAGGGAAATTTATCTCTCCTGGCTAGGCTGGTGTCATCACGTAATGTCTACAACTCTTCGGTTTACTTTGGAATTTAACAAAGAAGAAATATGACATAAGCAGACACCAATTGCTTGTTCATATGACAAACCGATCCAGTAGATACCTGCCACATACCTGGATACATTTTAATTAATTTCATTTCTGAGAGCATCTCATTTCACGACAATGGGGTTTCACATTTTGATATAATTTGAATCCCCATGAAAGAAACCCTATAAAAATAGTTAACTTTGAGTTTGATTTTGAAAGGTATTATCGCTGGATTACTTAGATTATATGATATTATATCACAGTATAGTTAGGAAATACCAATTTAAAGACCAAAAGAAGTGTTAAATTTATATCATAGCTCGATATAGATAATCTAATCAGGGGTGATACCACATTATTAGTTATCAAATAATCATAGGGATACCCAGAGGAGTATTGACATATTTGTTATGTTTAAAAACTTGTAGTATTTTGTGCCCGAGTAGTTTCTCACCTGAGCCAAATGTACCCTTCTCTTTGACACGTGTCCCTGATGGAAGAAGCCGTCTAACTTGTACCACGGACACTCTTGAAAAATCTATCTGGAAGATATGACCGGTCCTTGAGCACGCATAACTGAAAAGATCCAAAATTTACAGAATAAATTAGAAATTACTCACGGGAAGATTTTACGATATTCTAACAATATCAAAGATTGGCAGCAACAGGTTGGCAGCAAAGCCGGTTGGCAGCAAAGCCTGTTGGCAGCAAGCTTGTTGGCAGCAAGCCTGTTGGCAGCAAGCCTGTTGGTAGCAGGCCTGTTGGTAGCCGGCCTGTTGGTAGCAAGCCTGTTGGTAGCAACAGGTTGGCAGCAAGCCTGTTGGTAGCAACAGGTTGGCAGCAAGCCTGTTGGTAGCAACAGGTTGGCAGCAGGCCTGTTGGCAGCAAGTCTGTTGGCAGCAAACCTGTTGGCAGCAGGCCTGTTGTAGCAAGCCTGTTGGTAGCAAGCCTGTTGGCAGCAAGCCTGTTCGTAGCAAGCCTGTTGGTAGCAGGCCTGTTGGCAGCAGGCCTGTTGGTAGCAAGCCTGTTGACAGCAAGCCTGTTGGCAGCAGGCCTGTTGGTAGCAAGCCTGTTGGTAGCAAGCCTGTTGGCAGCAGGCCTGTTGGTAGCAAGCCTGTTGGTAGCAGGCCTGTTGGCAGCAGGCCTGTTGGTAGCAAGCCTGTTAACAGCAAGCCTGTTGGCAGCAGGCCTGTTGGTAGCAAGCCTGTTGGTAGCAAGCCTGTTGGCAGCAGGCCTGTTGACAGCAAGCCTGTTGGCAGCAGGCCTGTTGGTAGCAAGCCTGTTGGTAGCAACAGGTTGGCAGCAAGCCTGTTGGTAGCAAGCCTGTTGGCAGCAGGCCTGTTGACAGCAAGCCTGTTGGCAGCAGGCCTGTTGGTAGCATGCCTGTTGGTAGCAACAGCTTGGCAGCAAAGCCTGTTGGTAGCCTGCCTGTTGGCAGCAAGCCTGTTGGCAGTAGGCCTGTTGGTAGCAACAGGTTGGCAGAAAGCCTGTTGGTAGCAAGCCTGTTGGTAGCAAGCCTGTTGGTAGCCTGCCTGTTGGCAGCAAGCCTGTTGGCAGCAAGCCTGTTGGCAGCAGGCCTGTTGGTAGCAAGCCTGTTGGTAGCAAGCCTGTTGGCAGCAAGCCTGTTGGTATCAAGCCTGTCGGTAGCAACAGGTTGGCAGCAATGCCTGTTGGTAGCAACAGGTTGGCAGAAATGGCTGCTGGTAGCAACAGGTTGGCAGCAAATGGGTTGGCAGCAACAAGTTGGCAGCAAACCGGTTGGCAGCAACAGATCGAGATTGGTGGTTGGAATTAAAAGAAGGATATCTTGATATGACATTGATGGTGATGTGGGTGCAGGTTAAATCCAATGAAGTTAACTAAGTTGCAACAGAAAAATATTAGAGGCTTCATGAACTTCAGTCAAGTTGTTTTCCAGGGTAAAATAGCAACACTCAGCTATATAGACAACTAAAATACTAACAAATTTGAATATCTTTTCTAGCTGAAGATTTCTGTTTCTCACTACATTTCCGTACAATATTTTATGTTCTCCGTGTCATGAACGCTTCAATAAGTATATAGCTGTACACCACGAACAAGTCACAACTTGATATCATTCCTCCAGGACTTTGAATGCATCATAATAAATTTCAAATACCAGACGTTAAACTTTCATTTTCATTAAAGTCAAAAGATGGAAATTTGTGATTTCTTTCTTCTTTGTGGTAATTACAGAGACAACTCCACTTTACTAGGACAAGGACATGTTTGGTTTTAACCCAGAACGTTTATACTTACAACATTTTATCTGCGGGCTGTAGACCGTGAGGGGGTTGGGCCTCAAAGCAGACATCGCTAAACTCGGGCGTACTGCAGTCTCCAACGTTGACCGGGGCGGAACGCAACGAACCGTTACGCAGCCGCCAGACTCGGACATTATCCCTTCCGCAAGACACCATCCTGAAGAACGAGAATATTAGTCAACTTCCAGAGTTACTTCAAACAAATATTTGAAAGTTTTATTCACTTTTCATGGAATAAGGATTCTATACCTCAGTTGCAAAGTATGTTCCAAACATATTTACCATTAAACCACAATAAATCAAACATAATATTACCTACATTACCTTACTAAACCAACCAACAAAACCTTTTCCAAACTCTGTTTCCATCTGCTTCAACTGGGAACAACTCTCTGTAGCTTTCCACGTTATCCAAATAAAAAAGTCAACAATAGTTATTTTTGATGGGGTAAAATCTCATGCCATTTTCAAAGTTTTTATTTAATACTCGAGTGATTTATTGCAGACAAAATTTGGCAAACAAGTAGCTTCGGTCAACTACTAGTTGTTTTCCACAATATTTTACTGCCGAATGTCTATGAAAGTTCATAATCTATTGAATTTGTCAGACGGTTGTGACAATATTGACAACATTGACCCAAAATTTTGGGTCAACAATGATCCAAAGTTTTGGGTCAATACTGACCCAACATTTACAGAAATGCCACCACAGCACACTGTCATATCTTTTCAAGATACATACGATACGTTACATATTCCTCCCTTCAACTCTGGAAGAGGATGGAATGTAGTACGGTAGTCGGGTCCTCCAAGACCATTATGGAATAGCTTGGACATGGATGTAGCCCAGGGGGACAGGATCTAGGGGGGGGGAATAGTTTTATTCTACAAGGTCCTTGATGAGGTTATTTTTCTCCTCGATCCTAGCCCTGATTTTAAATAGGGTCACAATTCCAGAGACTTGCTACATAACTGCATCCCCCCCCCCCCTTGCTATCTTATATATAGCAACCCTTAGATTTCTTAAACGGTGGTAGGGAGTATCGGCGGCATCTCTACATGTAAACCCCTCCGTTTATGGTCTCACCGTGATTCATCAAAAGGAGTCACCTTGAAGCTGGTAATTTCAACATCTGTGTGAGCTTTAGCGATGACAGATACCTCTCCTCCTTTATGAACCCTAGCTGCGCGCCAGGCGATGACCAGCTGCAGGTCAAAAGGTCATCAACATCATTAAAGAACACATTTGAAAGAGCTTCAGCGATGAAAGCTACCTCTTCTATTTATGAATCCTAGCTGTGAGCCAAACAATTACGGACTACGGGTCAAAAGACAATTATAAAAAATAAAAAATCATATTTGTAAGAGCTTAACAATGATATAGATACTGTAATAGGACTGGATAATGCCTTTGCCAATTTTTGGTTTCATGGTATTGATACATGGTCGTGTTCTGTTGGATGAATCGATCTTCTTAATGTTCGTCCAAAGCTTCACTCAAAAGGATCTTTGCTGTACGTGTAGGAAAAAGAAAGTAAGAACAAAACCAAAATAACTTACGTGTTTGCCGTGATTATCTTTCCCAACTCCACAAAGGATGGCTCCTGACCGAGAAAAACTGTCAAAAGAATGATATATTAGTGAGATGCTTTGTTCTAGACTGAATACTAACCAATTATTTCAGCCAATTCAGTAACATATGCAACTGAAAGATGAATGGGAGTATGGAGTTATTAATTAATAGATGGATTATGGAATTATTATACTGCTAAGGTCAAAGAGGGTGGTATTACTTGGATCCATACTTAATGGGTGGGAGTAAAGAGTTACTATTCTCCTAAGGTCAGAGAGGATTAATTTATTTGGATCCAAACTTTCTTGAGGGATTGTATGAGGTTTATTATACTGCTAAGGTCAGAGACAAGTGGTTTTAATTGGCTTGATACTTGTTGATGTTTGAGAGGGCGCAAATTCATACAGAGAGGGCTCAAATTCATACAGTGAGGGCACAAATTCATACAGAGAGGGCTCAAATTCATATAGCGAGGGCACAAATTCATACAGAGAGGGCATAAATTCATACAGAGAGGGCACAAATTCATACAGATCGAGAGGACATAAATTCATACAGAGGGCATAAATTCATACAGAGGGCACAAATTCATACAGAGAGGGCACAAATTCATACAGAGAGGGCACAAATTCATACAGAGAGGGCACAAATTCATACAGAGAGGGCAAAAATTCAGTCATATAGGTAACATAACCCTGTAAACTTCTTTCAGCCAATATTAAAACCAGAAGAGACTGAGTAAGAAAGACTTACCTTAAGCAATGAAGCGAGTGCGCATCTGCTCTAAACATAGCCAGGCATTCCGCAGACTGATACCTCCAGACTCGAACAACACTCTGGGCTCCAGTCTGTGCAGAAGCCAGTAGTGTACAGGAACTATTAAAACTCAATGCTGAGACCTGAACAGGAAGTACATAACTATAGTTTAATTATCCTAGGTTTTTTAAAAAGACGATACTATTACGTGAAACAAATCTTTGTGCAACAATAAACCGTCGCTATCGTAGCAGAATATGAAACCTTTATATCTGGGTCACCGAATCCTTTCTTAGAGGAGAAAATGAATGCAGCTTCTGCTTTCCACATCTTTTCAAGATGGACTACCAATAATATTTCTTTTACTGAAGCCTTGAAACCAATTTTCAAGACCATGACCAGATTATTCAAGAGCCAGTAAGAACCTTGTAATGGTAACAACGAGGCCTTGAAACTAGTTCTTCATTTTCCAGATCATGACCAGGTTATTCAAGAGCTAGAAGGAACCCTGTAATGGTAACACCCAGGCCTTCAAAGCAGTTCTTCATTTTCCAGACCATGACCAGATGATTCAAGAGCTGGTGGGAACCCTGTAATTGTAGCAGGTTTCAAGGAGCTGACAAGACAATAAATGTTGAGGGAGGGATGGTAAGTGAATGATACCTTGTCGGTGTGTCCGATGAAAAACCTCTGGTGACCATTGGCAATGTTCATAGTAACAACCACTGCATGACAGGGGTATACAATGTGAGAGCCACTCTGGTCCCAAAGGGCTTCCTTGGTCGTAGCTCCGCCAAAGCCTGCAATCTTCCGGAGTGAGAGAATAGGGTCAGGCTGAAGGCTCTTGTATAAATGGAAGGGCAGGATGAGAGTCATTAGTTTACCAGCAAATGCAAAACGACAATGTAGATTATGGCTTGAATAATTTCCGAATGCAAGATGGTCTATTATTCAGAAATGCAAAACTGTTCTGTGGTTCTAAAAAGTCCATTGATACAGTATATTTTGGTGGGGCAGGCTAGTCAACTTTGTTTTTTCATGTTTTCTGCCAGAGGACAACAGTTTATGTTTTGAGTTTCCAATGCTTCCAACGACAGTAAATTACTACGTAACTCACTGGTGAAGACAATTACGACAGAAAAATCAATCCATGGAAAATGACATTATGGTCTACCGACGTGCCCAATATGAAGTCGAATACAATTAAACATACATTTGTGGAGTACAGATTTTTTAAAGTTTGTCACATCGAGCCCAACCCACTCCACCACGATCAACATCAAAACATCGTTGTGCACGAGGCAGTCACTCGAGCGAAAAGAAAGCACGAAACACACAGTAGGAATTCAAAGGTGTTAAAGCCCCGCCCACTCGTTAATATGCATAATATTTGCACAAACTCGACAGGACCGACACTTGACGATGATGTATATTATGTCATGTTTAACAAGCTAATTTAACCAATATCTCATTTTGGCCCTGCCCGCTTATGAATATTTAACAAACAAAATCAAAATGGCGCAGGGAATGCGTCAGAAAGTACTCAATAAATATTAAGCATTTTTAAAGTTGTTTTGTACCATGGGGTATCATCGTACCAATTCTCAATTAAATCTGACCAGCTGGTGTCACTCACTCACACACACGCATGCAAGTTTGTTTTACCATCAGACGAGGAGTCCATTGTAAAATTCATTGTGCAAACTCCTTAAACGTAACAATAAAATCAACGATAGATTTCTATTCCCCAAGTGACCCGCTCAGATTTTGAAGTCCACAAGTGACCCTCTCAGATTATGAAGTCCCAGGTGACCTCTCAGATTATGAAGTCCCAGGTGTCCTCTCAGATTATGAAGTCCCAGGTGACCCTCTCAGATTATGAAGTCCCAGGTGACCCTTTCAGAAGACTCAGATTATGAAGTCCTAGGTGACCCTCTCAGATTATGAAGTCCCAGGTGACCCTTTCAGAAGACTCAGATTATGAAGTCCTAGGTGACCCTCTCAGATTATGAAGTCCCAGGTGACCTCTCAGAAGACTCAGATTATGAAGTCCCAGGTGACCTCTCAGATTATGAAGTCCCAGGTGACCCTCTCAGATTATGAAGTCCCAGGTGACCTCTCAGAAGACTCAGATTATGAAGTCCTAGGTGACCCTCTCAGATTATGAA
>JAODAG010192803.1:0-13953 GCA_027574785.1 Orphnurgus asper | reverse complement strand
TTTGGAAGAATGCGATCAAATATCTGCAGGAGGGGTGAAGGAACGCTGCAGAAAAATGCGATCAAATAGGCTATATGCGGAAGAGGTGACTTAGGAAGGTGTGTTATATCAATGCAATAAATAAATTCTCAGATTGCCATCATTGTATATATCATTTTAGATATTTCACGAGGACGAGACGTATTGTTGAACGAGAGGATTATTGAACGCGGATGGTGCATGGAGTCAGTCCTTTTCTTTCACTGAATTTAAATTGAAGAAGAGAAAATAATAACAACAACAATATTCCGTCTTTAAAATTGATTTATAATGTCGATTTTCTTCCACTAAGTAGATCCGGACTAGGCTTCAAGCGCTGCCGCGCAGTGACGTCTATTACCGTAAAACAAGCATCCGAACCGCTTCGAGTTATTTACGTTATTTGCACGCTGCCTGGGTAAAACGGCTTTCAGTTACCTTAGAAAACTTGGAAATTGGGAGACCCTGGGAATCCCTTAAAAAAGTATGTTTTTTTGAACATATCGCCTTACTGTTATGGGGCATACAGTCTGGAGAAGGATGATTTACTCTTATATATGCTGCCTCCGGGGCTGACGGTTCGCTCGAACGAGTGTCATTCTCACGACTCGAATCGGCAATTAAAACGCGTTGTTTCGCCAGTCTTCGGTGAAAGCGAGGTTTATAACTAGAATTAATTAATCAAACTGGTCGTGGAATAGGCTGTTTATGCTCTTCTTCTTCTTCTTCTTTTTTTTGGTCGTTCTTTATATCGACAAAATAAACAAGTTACGATTATAATTCGTTACCGTGTGTTCAATTGCGTTTTTTTTTATTTATTATATATTTATAATCGTTGATTAAAACCTCAACATCATATCTGTTGGTATAAATAAAACCAAGCGAATCAGGGAAGAGTAATACTTATTTGATAAATATTCACGGGACTTCAGCAATTGTCGTATACTCTTCCTCCAACTCGTGATTCCTGCTCCACGCGCTATCGTGTTAGGCTAGTTAGGCTAGGCCAGCAGTGCTCGGCCCCAATCCGCGGGGTGCGGGGTGGCTCACCTGCCCTCTCCCCCCAAGTTTGTCAATATGACGATGATAGTTGGAAAATCAGAGCTACCAGTTGGAATTAGAAAAAGTGCCAGTTTTCCAACTATATCGGTATCCAACCGAACCTTGCCCTCACTCTTTCTGTGTAAGATATTGGTCGATTCTTTAATCATATAAACTGATTCTACTGTATGATAAAAGACCCCTACCACTCTCGAAAATAGCCAGCATCAGTAAAAGAAACATTTGATGAATTATTGATGGCAATTGTTTCTATAGCTACCGGTATGATCTAAAGCGTGGATGGTTTATAGAATGATTTATTGGTAATCATATTTTGGTGTAAAATTTTTGGGGTAGCCTAATCTGTCTGAAATGAAGTTGGGCCTATCGGAAACATAAAATAGGCCAACTGGAGCCTATAAAGCTTGCTAAGCGTTAATTAAGGCCACAAATCTTTCGTTGGGCAACCATATACTGTACCCAATAGACACATCAGTCAGTCGGCACTACAGGGATTTAACGAATAAATTAGGGCCTTCCAAAATAATGAGGGCCAACGCATTTTTTATATTTACACCCCCAATCACAATACACTAGCAACGTCCCTGATTGTAGTGGCACATTTATGACGGAATTCAATTATTCCCGTAGCCAAAAGCCAACTTAACATATAATATGAAAGCCTTCAGGTTGTTAGAAATTAAAACAATTTTTTCTTTCGGACCCAACGAGTAAATATGGTCAGACGACTCGATCATATACACGTGGAAATGTTCCACTTAACTTCCAGTCAGGTATAATGACACCATGGAGTTGTTATTTAATAATTTAAATAATTGATCACACCTATATCGAAAGCTTAACAAAAATACTGCCTTATAAGACACCACGCACCAATGAACCCCATGTTAACGATTAGAGAAGTGTTCTTGACAGATCCATGATTAACATACAACGTTCCCGAAACCTAAAGGGTAAACATAATGTCATGCATAATCTTCGAAACAAAACATTTCTTTGGTAGACGATGCGTTTCAGAAACCATCTGCTTCTGGCGGGGCAAATAAGAAGACATCGACATAACAATGACGTCATGGTTGACGTCATGTCATGGACTTTAGGGGTGCGGGTGGCTGTCCGCTGTATGGTAAAAAAAAAGTCTGCGCGTAATACAATTCTGATGGAAAGGACGTCGATTATAAACACAGAGCTATCTAACAGTTACAATACAAAATGGTTACCGTAATTCATGGACAGCATTTGGCTTTATAATGAAGTAACTAGAAGTAACAACAACCTCACATTCAGATTCACAGTCAATTTGCCGAAAATGAAGTTCGTGACAAAATTAATGTAATAATAAACTGGTTCTGTTTGCTGCTGTCCTTATGTAGAGTAGAGATCTGGCAATTTCCGTTTAATGTTTCATATTATCTGGATCAGCCATATGCGTGTAAAAAGTTTCAAAATATGTGGCAACTAAGTGGCCACACCATATACCCATCCCCTATGTCCCCTCATTCGCATCCCTATCTCGGCCCCCTAAACGAAAATTCTGTTTCTGGCACTTCCTCCGTGCCTCTCCTGTGCCTCATAATCTGGCAAAATCAAGATCTTGTGTTAGATTATTGTCTAGGCTACTTCTTTGGTACATGTATCTAAAATGCAACATGATATTGTAGTCTCCACAAGGCCACGACATTAGCCTCGTTAGTAGGTTATAGCTCAAACCTAACTTACCATTTGGTATAGGCATGTATCCCATCAAACGTTACCAGTTAGGTTTAATGTAGGTAGCCTAGACCTCGACTTTATAACGTTAGTTTCTCCACTATACGCCATAGTCTTAGTACGGTACTCCTTACACATTAGAAGTGACACGCCTGAGGCCTACACTCTTCTAGGCCGATATTTGGTAACAGATTAGCGTTAGCCAGTAATCCCCAGCTCTAACGCATACAAAAAAAAGCTAGGCATAGAAGACTACATGGTCAGTCAATGGATGTAAATCAAAATGGGTGACTGTCGATGTCAAATACCTTTGTCTAAATACCTTTGTCTAACACAGTTGATGATCAAGTCGTTATTCACACTTTGTGACATGTAAGTCAATGTGAATGTTTGCAGTGGCAATGTGGTATGTACTTCATGTAAGACCACCTCAAATATGTGTAGGTACACGTGTATGTAACTACTAACTGATATAGGCATAATGTGTCCTATAATTCAAATAAGGCAGTATAATATTACGAATGACAGAATGAACAATATCACATAAGGCAGCCTAAGTACCGTGTATATTATGAATGACAGTACGAACAATATTAAACAAGACAGAATGAATACGGTAGCCTATACTACGAATGGCAGAAGATATAATATTAAATAAGGCAGCCTGTATTACGAATGAGAGAAGAAACAATATCAGCCTAGGCCTATATTATAAATGACTGAATGAACAAAATCAAATCAGGCAGTCATTATTATGAACGACAGAATGATAATGCAGCCTAGACTTTATTATGACTGATAGAATGAATACTATCACGTACGTCAGCCTATAGTATGAATAACATAATGAATAATATCAAGTAAGTCAGCCTATCATGATGACAGAATGAATAATATCAAATACTGGCAGCGTCCTATACTATATGAATGGCAGAATGAAGATTTGACAGATATTTGTAACATGACTTCACAATGTTGCAAACTATTGCACCACTTTGCATCTAAGCACCTTTAATTAGTGCAATAAAGATCTCAAGGGGGAGGGGGGAACACCTCTTCCCCCAGGTCACAGTTCATTCACCTCTGAATTATGAATTTCCCCTCTCACCCCCATTCAATCGCTCTGGTTCCGCCAGCATTTGCCACTGTACACGTTCATCTTCGACCCCCACCCCCTCTCCTAGACTAGTACGACGAGCAGATTAATCAACGTTAAAACACGATGGATTTCGACCACGTTATATTAATTAGCTGCCGGGGGGTTGATTAATATCGCCCTGGATATACCACAGTGAAGGGAATAAGTTTGAGCAGCCATACTCGAGGCTGGTAAGTTAATAAGCGTCTCTTACTTGGCGTATACTGACCCAGTACAGTGATGACGGACGAATGACGCCCGTAGAATGCGTCATGTGATGACGGTTCGATAAGGGTCGCTCCATTTTTGTTTTTTCCCCTTGTGTGTAATGTCACGTGTTTGAAGATGCACGAGAATATTAGAGGGTGGCTTATTTGATATTAGCACGACTAACTCTACGATGGACAAATGAGTTAATACATGAAATGGCGACGACCGTCATTGTTGACACTTGCTCCATTGAATTAAATCGGGAAATTTATTACGTCATTGACTAAATTATTACCATTGTTTTATGCATTCATTCATACATACATAGGCTATATATCAATGAACGTATTGGCGAATATATTTTCATTTTCCCCCATCGATATCGATCATTCAAGGGGATGGGGTAGGGTGGGGATCTTGTAACATCCCCCGCTGATCATTTTAGTAACTTTTCTAAACGTTATAACTGCCAGATTGCCAACATTATAGCCTGTTTTGTTTTATAAGAAAGTGTAGAAGTCGGCTCGAGAATTATCCTAGCTGGCGAGATATTTCAAACAGCGATATAACCACGGAAAGCTCTATGACATCATAACCTAACCTGTTCAAATCCTCCCTAATTTTGCATGGACTATTATATACATATAATCAACTTGAGTAGTTGTGGTTATCTGTACCCCATGGGGTGCCTCTACTGACGTACTAGATAATCCTTAATTAAAATCAAAGAGTGAAATCCTAAGCTATAGTTAATATGATTCCGTTAGTTTCCTTTTGAATTAATGATCACAATATCCGATTGAAACTTTTGTGTTTTGTAGGTTTTGCAATGAAAGTTATGAATAAGAAATGATTGATCGACAAGTACGTCGCAGTTGTGTTGGCTGGCTTTTATATGGAATCTAAATCCAACATTTTGCTATAAGTATGGATATAAGTGTGATCGTACCGTACTGATCAACTTTAGCTTAGATAGTATATTACGGTAGTGTGTGAAAAAGAATTACAAACATCCTCTCACCAGAGATCTGCTATGATCAGATTATAAATAACACATAATGTCTGGTGAGACAAGATCGCCATCCAGCAATAGATACATGTGACCGTACAGTACTGATCGATAAGTGATGTGACTTTGTTAGTTTAGATAGTAAGTAAGTAGTACGGTGAAACAAATCACGAACATCCTCCCACCGGGGATTCCAGATATGACCAGAGTATAAATAATGTAGGCCTATGTCTGGTTTGAATTCAAATTAAAGAAGGTCGCCAGTCCTGCTTAGATACGAGTAGGCTAACCTCAATTCCCAGCTAATATATGGTACATAAACACCTGGATCAAAAGGGGAAAAATAGACCATGGATCTGGGGAGCTAATTTAGAAAGTGGCCCCTGCAAAAAGAATCCCAAAACGTCCCTCTTCTAATAATGAATAACGGATCTCTCTGGCTAGGTAAGCGTGACATCCAATTCCACCTACTGGTCATAAAACACATCGACCAGTGAAGCGGTGAGCAACTTATAGAAAGTATATCGTCCATTCGCTTGCAACAAACTATCACATGAAATAAAACGGTTAAAAAAGAACGTTATCCAAAATGTCTGCTTGATCGAGCAAACGCCTGGGTTTAAAGTAACGTTACTGGCATTCACTGCCTGACTAGCTCAGATCAATAAATCGGTCACAGTGTTTCATTCCTATTTGCCTCGATGCCTTTAACTAGTATATACTATTATACCGCGGACGACCTGAACACTAACGGATTTGACCGACTGATAGAAATATATACGGTAAAGTATTTTACCCATTAGTTTTATTTTTATATTATTTCTATATCAGTTTTTGGTTTCCGCAAGATGGGTTGTAAGTGACTTTATATAGTAAATATAGCTTGCGTTGCCGCTCTCGGAAAGCCTGGAAGATAAGTATGCATTTAATGGAGAAATATTGGTTTGTTTGTTGGGTGAGCGATGTATCATGCGCAGCGTTGCACGAACGTAAACGATGATAAATAGCAGGAGTTTTACCAAATAATAGCTAACTACAATTATAACACTCAGCCTTGGAGTGTAATTATACCAAAAATATGACATTAAAGAGGAATTCGGACATTGCCAATATGATATATGTCATTTCAGTGGTGACGTTCTCATGTATGAGTAGCCTATATAGGCCTATATATGTATATATAGCCTATATATATAGCCTATATATATATATATAATTATATATATATATATATATAACAGGTTTAACAATTTCATATTCTGATTCAATTCAACTCTGTCCCCATGTTTATATCCACGGGGCCATACTGTTATGATGTCATAGCATAGCAGATACCACGTGTATAACTGAGGCCTTTGCTTCGAAAAAGCAAATTGTCCGGCATTCTTTTTCAATTATAATTAGTGACGTTATTATTAGAATAACACATGCCGGCCAAATTACGCCTTGCCATTAGAATCATTAACGAAATCAACAGGGGGTCACGTGCTAAGGCTTCGTAGTTTATTAAAAATTAATGTCGTAATTGCTTTGGGACTATTTTCTTACCGTCCTTTTACATCGTTTATACGATGTTGAGAGCGCAACCCGAGTGTCAAAAATAGGCATAATGTACCGTACGGTAGTACTTTAAACTAAACAATGAATAAACGCCATCAGAGAGTGTCCAGTAGTAATATACGTTCGGCAACTCACAACTCTCGACGCCTCGAGTAAGACTGATCTTCATGTTTTTAAGTGTATTGACAGAGAGGCAGGCCGAGTCGAAGATAGAGCGAAATGAAAAGAAGAGAACTCCGCAACGTGATTCTCACCGGAATACACGCCCGGAGGAATACTCTACGTCAGAAATGGAGGCCATATTTATTTTGTCAGTCAGCTGACAGTATGAAGATGTTTTGAATTACACTATAATTTAACAGTTGGTATATATACTGTTCAATTCAGGTCGAATTCATGTTTTTGATGAAATGAGTTTCAGCCGGTACACTCAATTCAAAAATACAGATGCATTTTTTTTAATAAGAAAATAAAATGATTAAACATTATACATGCAAATGAAGTACATAATGCAAAACAATTAATGAGGGGCTGTCATAGAAGCTAATAATAGCTTATGTATGAGAAAAAGAGAGGGGAAAAACTAGGGGAATTATAAAAGACAGCACGATTTAAGTCGAGTTCAGTCAATTTACATTATTCTTCATGGATAAAAAGATGTTCATGCACGTATAGCCTCCGGGGGCTTCATAACAACTGGGTATCTGTCATAGTTTGTCGATGACGACATCGCCGTCCTGGCATATCATAAATTATATTTAAATTAATAAGATGCAATGATTTCTTTTCTTAAATATTTATTCTAAATGTTTCTTTTAATAATATTTTATTGCCTTTTGGCCATTGGTATTCAGATTTAACTCTTCAAATGGTTCTATTCTGCAACCATTTCTACTTCAACTTAGCTTTTTTGCAAGTACGATCAGTGCGCATGATCAACCTCCGACGATACCTTAATCTAGGAGAGGCTATCACCGAAATATTTCGATCACAGAGATGCAGTTGTAAAATGAAGATTTCATTTTGTGGATAAATTCTGCCAACAATTCTCCTAGCTGGACAAGCGCTGAGGTTTCTCACGTCACGTGTCAAGAGATACCGACGGTAAAATTCGTGACTACGATGCCTTTTCAGCGACAGAACGTGTATAGATAACTTCAAAAAACTTCAAACACTTATAGTGTCGATTACGGTTCAGCCCTAGTATCAAACAGTGAAGTTAAAGTATTATTTCATGTATATACGACCTCAAATATAGTGTATGTACATGTGTATGTAGATACTAGCCTATCTCTTAATGTAAACATACTCATGTATGTATCCTATTTTTGAGGTATCTGTACTTCATGTAAAACTACCTCAAATATAGTGTATGTACATGTGTATGTATATACTAGCCTATCCCCTAATGTATACATACTCATGATGTATGTATCCTACTTTTGAGGTATATGTACTGCATGTAAAACTACCTCAAATATAGTGTATGTACATGTGTATTTATACTTTAGCCTATCCCGTAATATATACACAGTATAGTTAACAACCGGTGGACCTCGTTTAAATATAAGGAGCAAGACAGACTGTTGACTCACTAATATGGATTTGTTTTGTAACAAAAATGTCGTCCGTAAATTCCGATTGTAACGCAATGTAACGTTATGACACATAATGAATAAAGATAAATAAGATATTAAGTAATGCCATAGTTAGTGGTACAAACGTTTCCAATACATGCATAAATAATAGGCCAAAAACATGGTGAATTAAACACCCGTCAAAACTACATAACCTTGGATTGCGTATAGTTCCACAATATTTAGGCCAAAGCTTTTTTCCCATCCCGTACTAATACTTCCAAACTACAAATATCAATTTCTGTCTCTCCCCACACCCGCTATATATAAACCAAGAAAATCAAACTACCACAAAATTCTCGCGGTGTTTTAGCTAAGATCGTGGCTAGTATATAGATGTTTCTGATTGGGAAAAGCCTGTGATGGTCGATGTTGGACTGTTCACTACAAAGACATGTAGTGGTACTACACTCACCGAATGATCTCCATTTCTATACCGATCGATCGAAGCAGGATCGTGGCTGGGAAGTGGATCAATATTTTAATCGACTTGGGTAAGAACTTCGTGTGCTAAAAGCTATTTGTACAGTGGTGACACTGTCTAGCACGAAGTTGTGTGCCAAAATTCTCATAATAATCTCATAATTCTCAAGAGGACAAAGGTTAATTGTGTCATCAGTCAGCTAGTGGATCGAACCATCGCTCGGTAGATACCGTATCTGACAGATAGCTGTTACTTTCGTAAGATATATCTCAAAGTGCTCGTTTTCGTTGTTCACGTGTCGTACCGTATGCATTTACCAATGCCAATTAATTGTAGAAGTTATAATACCAGTTATACGATTCTTGATATCGAGTCATAAATTTTCCGCTCGGTTTTAGAGATCATTATTTACATTGAGGTTGGCTTCGGTGGGTTTTATTGATTCTATAACGTCACGTACGTTCTTTCATCGTCCTCGGTTGAATCACCATTTGCATTATCGTTATCAATCCGAGCGTAACTGAAAGCAAACGCATAACCTGTCTCTCGGTAATTTTGAAATTAAAACTATATCATCTCGATATTTCATAAGAAAATTGACAGATAGAAGTATGTTAAGGAATGTATGTATTATATTAAATGTGTTCTAAGTGCACGAGTATAAAAGGTATGTTACAAAAAAAAATATGTTACATGCTAACAGTTTTTCCCCGAGATCGAGAGGATATTGCAAAAAGGTGAAATAAGCCTATGTTGAAGAAATCATCGCAACATTCATATATTTACTTCAGCTGCGCATATTGTTATTTCGTCCCAATATTTAGAAAACAATGATAGACGTTTTGTCTAAAGAGGAACATATTTCTACCAACGCTGTGTGAATACTGTCGTCTTAGAACATCCAACGGTTCCGCTTAATCATTTGATGAATTAAATATGTATCAATATTAACTGGTTACAGTGTTTTAAATGTGTGTGATTTCGAAACGATGAGTATACATGGTGTGTACTACACCGTAATGAAAGGATACCATAATTACCGTCACATTAATACTCATGTGATCTGGTTAATCGTCTATCTGCTCCTCGGTTAACAGATTTCTCGGTTACCCGTATAGTTTGAAACATTATAGTTATTGATAACAGATTAGGCTATAGAGGTGTCAAGAATTGTCTACATCCAGAGTGATGGGACTGGGTACACAAATAGGATAATATTATTGGAAAAAACATAGGCCTATAGCATAATCATATTTCATAAACTGAAATAACATTACCGGTCACACGGAAGCGAGGGATAGTAACCAAAACTATAAGCCATGCATGAATGACGACTTAAAAAGCCTATACCAATATGCTTTTAAATATTAATTAAGAGCTTGGTGCACGTAATCAACAAGAGAACGGGTTTACGAAATACCCGGTTACATAGCTCTCGGTAGCATGCATAATAAGACCGATACACATTTAATAAATAATAGACTTAATATGTAATAATAATAATAATAATAATAACAGACTTAAGTCTATACAATCCATTCAACCGACTGTCATTTCTGTTTACAGCCCTTATTAAAAGCTCTCACTGAACTTGACAACCGGTTTACGTCATTTACCAAAGCCTAGAATCCTAACACACAATGCATGGTGACATTTCATTAATTATTACATTTAACGATATATAACTCTATAGTATTCTTCACATTACGTCGTCGTCGTGGAAATCACGTGGACCTTATGGTGACTTTCTTGGTAACACTGTTTGTCGTTCGTACGATGAACATTAGCCACTGCGTGCATTTCCTCGAAATGTAGAGGTTATCCACTCGAAAACTCTCGCGTAACCATGGAGATTATTCAAGGAGAACAATTAGAAGCGATTGTACGGTTTGTTGTTAAAGGCAGCAAACACTCACTGGTGTCTATTTACGGGCAACCTTGCTAAGTAGGCTGCAGTACATTCCAAACTGAAATGCAAACTTAACGGTGTAATCATCACGAGAGATTGCGTTTCGTCGTTTCTGGGAAGAAAGTCGTGGGAGGATGATTTTTATTGTTGTTCATCTTCTCTTTCGTTCTCGAAAAACGAGGGATTTTTGTGTCGGAACAACAGATGAGAGGAGTTGTTTATATGGTATGACAAATATGCGGAGGCCAGTTACGTAAACATTAAATTTCAGAAGATTTTTTTAGTAATTAAAATGACACTAAATACAAGTATTATTATGTAGCTATTTCGCGAGGCAGTGATTCACTTATAAATATGATCCACTATAAACAGTCCGTCCAAGGAAGAATGTGAAAAAGTGAAGCCGCTTAGTAAGAAAATTTACCGGGAATTAATAGAAACGATGTTTTGATTTGAAAAAAAGAGAAAAAAAAGAAGAAAAAAAAAAGTGAAGACGCAGTCGAGCAGATATGGACTTAAACCAGGGAGCCGGTGTGTGATAGGGCAAATCACTACCGTATAAGGTTCCTTTTTCATGTGCGGTAACGGTGCTGTACACCCCATCACTGTCAGAGATATTTTTTAATTTGGAAACGGACGGGAGGCGGTGGGGCATGGGAATTGCAAAAATGTCACAATTTTCCCGCGAAGACATCCAAACTGGAAAAAAGGTCGGAAATATCGAGAAATGATTGTCGAGAAATGATTAGTACGGTACTTAATATACGTAAAGTTTCTGCCAATGATAGCATACAATGACATATAACCAGGGAGCTGCCACTAGTGGCAGCTCCCTGATATAACAATAGTTGCATCTGTTGACACATAAGGAGACGAATAAGAGAGAATATCCTTGAAAAGGACCGGGGAGAAGAAAAAACAAAATAATAATTCAACATGTTTCCCATCTTCCTCAACGGACCAATTAAAGCCTTCACTACAATACATCTACATTTTGACAGGCAATGGTGACGCAAGTTCACAATGATAGACCAGAGATCACTACTGACGTCATACGTCTCGAGAGAGCTTCGGGAATTATATTGATTGATATACAATTTGACCGCCGTAATGACATCGACGAGAGAGCGTCACGTATATACCACGTGATTCTTCAATAGGTTTCCACTAGCCGTCCAGGAAAGAGCCTTGTAATGTAACCGCGTCGTAGTTTGACCAAGGTTTCTCCATAATTAGTTGGTTTCGTGCACGATACAAAATCACGGACGACAAACAACGAGGTCATCAAATAAGTAACTGGAACAACGATACAGATTAATTCCTAAAACAATTATTAACATAAATGAGAGAGGAAAAACACACACAATAAAGCTTACTCCGTGTTTGCATATCCATGATGCAAATAAAACTTCCAAAGCAACAATTAGAATATCAATGACAACAACAACACTATCATTATATAAAAGCAACCGAAACAATGAAACAGAAACTCCTAAAACAATGTAACAAATGAGAAAGAAAACAACACACAGCACACCTTTCTCCGTGTTTGTATGTCCATGATGCAAATAAAACAGATAAAATATTAGAATATCAATGACAACAGCAACACTATCATCATATAAAACAACTGAAACAACAAAACAGAAACTTCAAAACAATAAAAAATAAATGAGAATGTATATAATTGTATAAAATATATACACTCTCATTTATTTTATATTGTTTTGGAGTTGATGTTTTGTTGTTTCAGTTGATATAGTTGTTGATATTGTTATATATAAGATAGGCCTATATATATATATATATTATATATATATATAGACCTATATAGGCCTATATATAATATAGTTGCTAGGTGAGATTACCATGTTATTGCGGGGGCGTTGACTTACTCTTCATTGTTTCGTCAAACATCCAAAGCCCTCAGCTCTTCTGTCAACTATCATAAACCACTTTGGGGTTGTCATCATCTGACTCTGTTCCACGTACGTTATAAAATGTCGCATGTGGGAGTCAACTTAATAAAAAATTTATACCGGTAGTGACTTCGTACGGTTTGCTCGAGTTCCTTAACCAGTGGGTGTATACCCACCGACCGTTAATTGGCTTGTTAATTTGGTTCCTACGTCAGTAGTCGTCTTCACCCGATGATGCCAATCAATGAATCCTGAAATGAAGGAATGTTCATACTTTATTATGGCTTAATTAACTGTTTTCAGCTTATATGCATGGGTGCACCACTTCGAGAGAGCATGTCGGCAATCTTAGGAAATTCAAATAAATTGAGCCCGAAATCAAATGGGCCCACTTGTCTGGTGGTAAGCTGCACCATGCTTAAACACAAAACAATTGGACATGCCTTTAATGAAAACATATTATTGCAAAACATTTGAAATATATTGAATTACATTATAGAATTCTCGTGGATTGCTTTCCTGTACGATAGACAGTCTGTTAAACTGTAATTGTCCTATTTCGATATAGGACCATTATCTACCGTATGTAGACACACGGGTTAGGCTGTTTGTAGGATACCATTGCAAGCTGTATCAGAACATTGCGTAATGTGATGGCTCCTCTGAATTCACAACTTTGAAAACTAAGTTGTATAATGCGTCTTCTGTCATAAGCGTGACTACAAGTGAGATGAAATCTGCCTTTAACATTGTGCTCCTATAGCCTCGAGGCTAAGTGATAGAACCAGCGGATTGTTTTGTACAGAGTTAAATACCTCCAATTGAGTGCATTATATGGACGGCTGTTGGCTGAACGTATAATATCCTCACAAAATAGGCCACGGTGGCAACCTCGCGGTTATGTTTGCCCTCGTGTCGAATAACATCAGTAGAAACTAGCTGTACTTTATCCATCTATAAGCTAATGTAACTATCACGGTGGGCCTGTTAATTAGGACGTGTGCCAAATGTGTTGTCACTCTTGTTTTCATGTGTCTCTGTCTTTGTTTTTATTCTCAAACACATCATCATGTTCTCAGGTGGAGGATGAAGTTAGTCACTTGTTCATGAGATTTCATTCGACAATATCCCTTCAAACTCATGATACAACAGCCATAACGACTACTACCGTATGCTACGCGGGACAGTTCACTTTCATGTACTGTCATGTTCATTATTAATTTATCATGCCGGAAAGACCACCTCAAACATAGGATACACACACAGCAGTATATATAAGTTAGTGGATAGGCTATATATATATATATATATATATATATATAGGCCTAAATAATTATATATATATATATAGTATGTA
>JAODAG010192361.1:0-13969 GCA_027574785.1 Orphnurgus asper | reverse complement strand
ATTATTTCGTTTGGCAGATATTCCTTAAAGACAGAATGGTCACCCCCATCCCCCCCCCCCCCCACCAAGGTGGCATTAAAGTATTATACACTTCCTTTGCTAGCGACACTGACTGAGCCGACCGAGTGGGCGGGAAGTGATGCACTTGTTTTTTAATTAAACATTTGTGTTTAAAATGGCCGCTACTCGAGTAAATCTAACTGCTGACGCATACATGGTGTGTCTCACTCACGCATTGTCAACAGAAAGAGAAGAAGTCATGGGTCTTTGTATTGGAGAGGTCAGTTATGTTTAGTATTCCCACGGCTCTAGGGCCTCTATTCTAGCATTAGTAATACTAATAGTAATACTTAGTAATTTGTACTGTGGTAGTACTACTAGTAGTAGTAGTACTACTACTACTACTACTAGTAGTACTACTACTACTACTACATTAGTTACTAGTACTAATACTATTAGTACTACTAGTACTAGTAGTAGTACTAGTAGTACGGTACTAAAGTACTACTGCCAGTACTGATACTACTACTATTACTAGTACTACTACTGTGGCAGTGACTAGTGGTACACTGGCAGTGGTAGTACTACTACTACCAGTACTAGTAATACTAGTAGTAGTAGTAAGTAGTTACTCGTTAAACTTGGTCTGGTAACAAGTTTATGCAAGTGGTAGTAGCCTAATTAATTTATGCTAGTCTACAGTACTTCCAAATAAAAACTAGCCTTCACTTAATGTGCAGATCGTTAACGATTCCATTGCCCATTCATTCCTAGAATTCTACCACTGTATGCATGCAATACTGGTTTTTAAGAAAACTCACCCAAGAAAGAACTTGGGCTCTAGCAATGGTGGCATCATCATTTGCCACGGCACCATGTGCCAAACTGACCAGTAAATTGTAATTTGTAAAGACCAGGACTGGTCCAGTGTAGCCCCTCATAACGTGTAGACGATGGATCTGGTGAATCCGACCAACGTGAGTGTACAGTACTGTACCTTGAACTTATTCAATGGCCAAGGGATGTGAGAGCAACCTGTTCATCACCACTGCAATGCAGTTTTGCTGATCAGCAAAATTGTTGCAACACCATTGAAAATCAACTAAGCCAAATTCTAACTGAATCACCATGGAAGACCGAAATCATCACCACTGCAAAGCAGTTATGCCTGCGGAATTGAACAAGCAACCTTTGGAAGGTCACACCGCTAGGCAACGCTCTCACCGCTAAAATAGACTGTAGGTTACAGACTGGCATAGCAGTATCACACATCACTTTGGCCTACAGAAAGCCTCCTTAGACACCTTTGTTCTGTATAAAAACTGTGATGCCACAAAAAAGTAATTAAGTACTATATTTGGTAGACTTTGTAGGCCATGCCCATGTCATATATACACAGAAGCAGATCCAAGGGGGTAGGGTCCCTTGCCCCTTTTGAAAATGTATTGCATTTGCATACCACGCACCTCACTGCAAAGGCAAAGTACTTTTACCAGCATTTCTTAATAGATTCCCCCCTCCCCATTGAAAAACCCTCGATCCGCTACTGACACCTTAGTAAGCCTCTGATTCATGTTTCACTTTCTGCTGTATTCTTTTCTCTAACTTAGATCGACACAGATAAGGTTGTTCATATCGTTTCTGTCATCATTTTGAGAAGATCAGATAAAAGGAAGGACAGGGTAGAAATATCACCAGAACAACTGTCTTTTGCAGCATCTGAAGGAGAAATATCCTTTGATGAATTTCTTGCTTAAAACTTTGTTTAGATCTCAGACTTTCATTTACATTGCCCGCTTCTGCAGCAAGGGCAACTTGGTGCCACTGCACACTGAGAAATATTAAATGGGGCCTGGCTCGTTGACAATCTTACATTTCACAGATGGGATACATACACACATATATACACATTATACATATATACGTATACACAAGTATATTCTCAAAATGTGGAGCATAGACCGTATTCCATTACAGATGGTGTGGGCTGTGAGGAACTTTCAATGTCCGTCATGCATCCATCCCTTTTAATTAATGACCTACTCTCCGTCTGTACGCAAAGCCAAAGATCACTATACTATATGTGACACTGACGAGGTCAAAGTCTCGTATAGGATGTATTTAAATTATTCATCAAGCTTGATTGTAAAGTCAAGATCACATTAATACAAACAATACTATATGTGACAAGGTCTCAATTTGATCATATAGGATGTATTCATAAAATTTTATTATGGCAATGGCCTTTGAATGTTGTACTGCATATATATTCTTCTAAAATTCGTCAATTCAGTTGTCCATGGGCTCCTAGCTGTGGCCTTCATTTGTGGTCCACCTCCTTGACCTGCTGAGCCTCACAGGTTGGCCGCACTTCTGAAACGTCCGTTACGGGTCGTTGGCTGGTACCACTCACATCCGCACATCACGGTATGGCCATCACACGTTGGTAAGTGCAGCATTTTATAAATGTCATTTCATCTTTGTATGATAACAATGATTTAAGGCTCCTAATTGAACAATATAGATTTATTTATATAATTGTTGTTTCATTTGTCTGGAAAAAAAATGAAACCAGTTCAGTGTGATAGAATGACTTCGTCAACTTTGTCCAGTTACAGTACCTGTGCTTAATTGACAGCTGTTACAAGTTTAGCAGGTAAACTCACCTCACCTGGTATTACCACTGAGTTGAGATTTTATTTCTTGCTCATGCTGTGATCCATTTTATGAATTGTTGTGAATGGTCTTTGTTAATTATTTGTTTCATGTATATACTATTGTTTTTTTGTAAATTCTTTGATTTAATTCATTACATCTGTGAGCGATTTGTTCATTTATTTACCATGTTGTACAGACTTTATCCTCTTTCCAGATGCTGGACAAATGTTTTGTTCATTTAATTATCAACTCATTTATTCTACACCAGATGTGCAGACTAAATCTTCCTACCAGCTGCTGAATGAGTATTTTGTTCATTTAATTCTCGACTCATTTATCCTACACCAGATGTACAGACTCAATCCTCCTACCAGCTGCTGGATGAGTGTTTTGTTCATTTAATTATCATCTCATTTATCCTATACCAGATGTGTCGACTCAATCCTCCTACCAGCTGCTGAATGAGTATTTTGTTCATTTAATTCTCGACTCATTTATTCTACACCAGATGTGCAGACTAAATCTTCCTACCAGCTGCTGAATGAGTATTTTGTTCATTTAATTCTCGACTCATTTATCCTACACCAGATGTACAGACTCAATCCTCCTACCAGCTGCTGGATGAGTGTTTTGTTCATTTAATTATCATCTCATTTATCCTATACCAGATGTGTCGACTCAATCCTCCTACCAGCTGCTGAACGAGTGTTTTGTTCATTTAATTATCGACTCATTTATCCTATACCAGACGTACAGACTCAATCCTCCTACCAGCTGCTGGACGACTGTTTCGTTGGTCTGATATTTTCCTGCTTCAATGAAGATAAAGTTACCCGGCAAGGTCAAATTCAGGTCACCTGTTTTCAGTCAATTAAACAGAGTCCAGAAGGCGAAGCCCCAATGTAAGTAAAGTAACAGATTGATGTCAATTAGTATTTGTTGTTTGATTGAAACTACTGTAAGATGGACGTTTTGTTTTCGGTAGATGTTTTCAGGAACAGACTATAATATCTTGTGATATAATGATATAATGTTACTGCAAACATATATTCTTATATTCTTCTCAAATAGCAGGACCGATATCCAACAGGCAATGATATCAGGGGCATAGCCAAGCCATAGATTTTTGGGGGTGGGTGATGAGAGGGGAAATGATGACCTCTTCGCACGAAAGACCTCTTGGGTGAGGACGGTTAGTACTCATCACGGGACGTAATAAATATTCCATGTAAATATTATGTATTTCCAACTCGATTTGCTGCTGTATCAGCTGACCACGTTATGAAATCTCTTTGGCGTTTTGTGGGTTACTTGGCCCATGTGATGATTAGCTGTAATCTGCCAAGCTTCATGGTCCCTGAAGATTTAATGATTAACAGACCCAAACTGGAGCTAGGACCATTTATTAGGTTCTCTTTTTGGTGAAGGTATGAAAGAGTGGAAATTCCCCTAGAGGTGACACAGACCGATTCCATCAGTCCGGCTTGCATGGACGCACTGGTGGAGCTACCCAAGATTCTATCGCTGGAGGAGCAGGAGGCTTACGAGAATGCAATCAGAGCAGGGAACGGAGACCTCCTCAACAACATTCACAATGGAGCAGGTACTTTCAAATATTACAACAACAAAAAAACCACCAGAAATCCAATTGGTGTAGCGGTTCCTTGCCCATACATGACTTTGTAACGTAACAGAGAAGGCAACATATGTAAGCTTAAGTATTTTTCGACCATTGGCCAATAGACAGTGCCATTGTGAATGGGGTTATGGGGGGCATCAAACATCAAAACACTCACCCATTGGTTATATTTTGGCTAATCTCAGTCGATTGGCAGATTCACCCAATCAGACAAGACCAGCATCGAAAGATCTGGCTTTTGCATCGAAAGATCTGGCTTTTGCAATCATAAACTCTATCGTCTTATTTTTGCTGTGAAATTGTCAAGACACTGACACAAAACCCCCCAAAAATGTGTCATGCTCCGCACAGGATTGATTTTCCTCAGCCTGGCAGTCGGTCTATTGTGGTTAACACTACACAATTGGGGGGTAGATCTGCAGAATGATAAGGGATGTGAAATCTGCCCCATAATTTCAAACTTGAGACCGACTCCTCGCAGCCTTCATTCGACGACGTTCTTCCCTGTTCCTGTCATTTCCTAGTGTACACCAAGGCGATATGTCACCTCCTGGAGGTGATGAGCGGGTCGCTCTTACAGACGCTGGAGCAGCGGCTGAACCGGAACGAAGACACCATCGAGAGGCTGACGGCCGAGAAGGAGCGGCTGGCAAGGCAGCTGGAGCCTGTATCGTGAGGCAGCGAACGGAACGTAAGGAGAACAATACGTACGACAGAGACGTGGGCGGTGGAGTTAAATGAGATTTATTAAAGAACAATTTACATCATTTTCAAAAAGAATTCGAGCGGATCACCAGCGTGATATAAAATAGAACTCTGTGCATAATCTCTTTTAAGAACTGTACAAAAATATTTACAAATTCGTTCATAAATAAAATTTGGACAGAACCTTACTTACAGGCATTTTGGTTGAGGACTAATTCTGATCAAATCCGACCATTTATACCAGAAATAGATTCGACGAGGTCAGTGAAATATAAAAGCTTTATACCTTCGAAGAAGAGTTTGATTTTCAGGTTTGCTGTGAATCTCGCCAAAAGTCGTTAACGGTCGTTAGCATATGCATCCAATTTATTCCGGACAAACGGTTTGGATGGGGAAGACCGCGTTTATTGTTTCCCCAGATGTCGTTTGATGGTCTTGTCCGTTTTCTCGTGTAGGTCCTGGATGTGGCCGTCCAGGAGGTCCTCCAGCCTGGCGGCTCTCTTCCGGTCCTCTGCCATGAAGTTAGCCGTGATGGACTGTCTGGAGCCGGACCTCTGTCGAGATGGAGAAAGAAAAACAAAAACGTGCTCTAGTTCGAGGATGTAAACGGTCTCTTTTCTGCGGATCGCCAAATGTTTTTCGGAAAAGAGGTTTTGACTCTCGACCTAGAAGAAACGTTTGTGGGCTACATATTATTTGTAGTCGGATTTTCAAAAAGATGCAAGTAGATAACATTCTGACAGGAGTTATGAGTGGTGAATGTTCTCTTCCATCTGGGACCTGCGCACCACGGAACCACACCGGTCGTAGTTCCAAGATCGTCCCAAAGGGCCAACCGTCGACCATTTTTTGAATGTTTGAAAATCCGTCGACGGGTGTGTTCATGATACATCACCAAATATACATCACCAAATACAGCAGGAAGAGTGCTGGTTATGTCGCAGTCTGACCTGAATAGTAGGCTGATTAAATAAATCAATTTGTTGTTGAAGAGGAAGAAGAGGAACAATGTGTATAGGGGGGAAAAAACGGTTTCATATTAGCGCAGTTTGTATTACGTACCGTTTCAAGCGTTTGAAAATCTGACAAATTGGTTAGTTTAATGTGAAGCCGCTCGCTTTAAAGCGAATGGTTTAATAAAGCAAACGGTTAATGAAGCCTTAAGGATACCGCCGCTTTCGATTCTTTAACTGTTTCCTCGATTTAAGATTGTATACGAAATAGAATTAACTTTCTTTTACCATGCAATGTTACAATGTACTTGTAAACTATCAAGAAAGTGGTTTCATTTAATGAATATTCGAGTCTACCCTTGTAAATGAGTTTAAAATGTTTTAAATACTCAAATAAGAACAAGAATAATAATAAATAATTACAAGAACGTATCAATTCTATATGTTGTAATTTATCAACCAACATCACCCAGTGTGCCATCGGTGTTCTCGCTTGATGGAACCAAACTACACCATTGGGTTAACATACAAGGAGGCTGTTAAGGGATGCGAGAAATGTCTTATGACTGGAGGAGATTTCCCCCCCCCCCCCACACGACAAAAAAAATAGATAAAGGAAGTAGGCCTTCAAGAATAGAAAATGCATATTTTACTAGTTGATAGGGTATATAACACAACAATGGTTATTTCAGGTATGGCACATCCCAAGGTCACAAAGACTGCAAAGAGGAATGTGTCCTCTCCACAAGACATTCGTCCATCATGCCGATTAAATTAAGGCGAATCAGGTAAACTCGTATTAGCGTGTATGGCCGTGTCATAACCGGGCCTTTATTGCAAGATCGTATACCATAACACGATAGCTTTTGTTTAAAGTAATTGTGTTTATAGCTCAATTGACCTTTTTACAACTATTTTTATGACTTGAAATTGGTCAGAGGTGGCATTCCCGCCAGATATAGCACCGATGACCACCGAGGCAAAAACAGCACACAGGGCACCCCGAAGCCAAACACGAAAAGTTTGGCTTGTCACACTGCGTAGCCTACCTTGTACGTGGGGGGGGGGGGAGAGGAGTGGGGAAAATCCAAAGATTCATGAACCCCAACTATGTCATGCTGAAGTCCTTTACTTTTTCACCAGGCTTAAAATCTCTCGGCCAGAATTGTTTTTTTGGTGGAAACCAAATAAATATCGTCTAATCGCTGGACTCGGTTGGTTTCGGATATGTACGTGGTGCGACTAGACCGAGACGGTCCGGTTACGATACGGTACACGGATAACAGAGGGCTGCAGTCTGCACGGGTAAAAGGTCATGGGAACACAAAGGCTACGCCCTAAGGTTACGTGATATACCACCCTATACCAGTACTACTACAGTTTATACCGCCAGACGTAACCGTATAACTGATAGTGCCAGACTAGCTCGCACGGTGCCGTAGTTTCCCAAAGGTTAACCTTTCGAGCCGTACGAGTATGTTTAGAAGAGCTTTGATGGGACATGACCGCTTATATCGTAACCGTTTTCTAAATTCAGAGACTTGGTGTGGCTGGAAGCTGCCCTGCAGCTTGATTATTAGCAATCTTTCGACTGCGTTAGGTTTATCCTTGGGAAGAGCAAAGTTCGCTTGTTCTACCTGCAAGAGGCTGGTTTCTTGCGGGTAATAAAAATGCTGAAGGAACTGTCACAACTCTGCCTTGTTCAGGGAAAATTTTTGACATATACATATATATATGTGTATATAATATATGGTATATGTATGTATATATGTATGTGTATATATATAATATATGTATATGTATGTATATATGTATGTATATATATAATATATGTATATATATGTATATATATAATATATAGATCTGTGTAAGTAATTGTGTTTACAGCTCAATTAACTGTTAACAATTTTAGGACTTAAAGTTGGACAGACAATTGTCCCTGGAGTTTCACTTAAGAAGTAAATAATGCAATAATGTGTCCACAGGAATTTGTGCCGGCAACCGTGGACGGCGCATACCCGTGTGTAGGGGAACCCCCCCGAGGCCGACGCCAAACATGACGACCGCCGTGGTTTAGGTTCCATGTGCCTGGCGTTATAACTAACCTCATTTTCCGGAGGACCCAGTAACATCGCTATTCCAATCTCCGAGAAACCGTCGTCCTCGCTCGGCACCATCGACTGACGTCCTTCCGTCCTCCCGCCCTCGTCTGCATTCCGCTCTTCGGGGCCCGCCGCACCGCCGGGGTCGGAGCTCCCCTGGGGCCCGTCGCCTGGAATTTGACCCCCGTGACCCTCCGGCGGACGTTCCCGTCCCCGAGGAGGAGGAGGCTCGGGGCTGCTCCGAGGCAACGACCCCCTGCTCTTCTCGGAGGTCGACGAGTCGTCTTGGTATCTCGTCCCAAACGGGAGTTTGGAAAAGCGGTACGTGATGTCCGACAGCTGGCCTCGCAGTTTGGCGTTGTCTCGCTGAAAAAAAACCCAAAAATCGAGCGGAATGTTAAATAAAAAATGCTTTAAAAGATGGATTACCTCGCCAAACTGATAGGGAGAACTGAGAATTAAATGCTTTGGTTTTGGAAAATGAGATACCAACGACCATTTACAAACCGTTGTTACCATATACAGTGACAAAGTACCCGACATGTTGCTGATTGTGTCAGGGGTTAGGGATATTTTGGGTGGGGGGGGTGGAAGCTTTCTCAACACCTTTTGGCAACCATCACCCCCCCCCCCAACTATTCTTCTTGAAAAATTTGGCGAGAAAGAAATTTTTGCAGTCCCCCACACCCACCCTAATTTCACCCGGAGCCAGAAGGACATGGTACCACGTCAGCCTGCAACCAGGTACAAGGAGTAACAACCTCCCACTGACCTCCAGATTGGTGCTCCTGGTGGTGCTCTCGTGGTAGAGCTTCTGTACATCTCGGAGATCCTTCTCCAACCTCTTCAGCTGCAGCGACTCCCTCCTGCTCTCCTTCTGCAACCTCTCACTCTCGTCGATCGTCTGCAACTGCATGTTCGCGAGCTACGGGAGGGAGGAGAGGCAAACGAGACTCTTCATCGGTACAGATTCTAAATATCTTCGGGTCGGCTCAGATTTTTCCGTTCATATATTTCGGACGATACGCCGGGCTCCGACAAAACCCAGCCCCCCCCCCACCTGTGCCCAATTGCCCCGGGACAAGGAAAAAATGCCGTTGGGGGCAACGTTTGATGCCGCAACCCGACCGGGCTAGTAAAAACGCATAACAATGAACGGTAAACCTAGACCAAACTTTAAAGTGTACTTAAAAATTTATTAACAGCTAGGTATTTCTCTAGCATTCCTTTAATTTCTTCATGCCACTGATATCTGATGGGTAGAAGATAACTTACAGCTAGGTATTTCTCTAGCATTCCTTTAATTTCTTTATGCCACTGGTAGAAGATGATGGGTAGAAGATAACTTACAGCTAGGTCTTTCTCTAGAATTCCTTTCTGGTTTCCTTCATCTCTGATTGTCTTCTCCAGACTGGATATTTTCTTGCTGAGACAGGCCAGAGTTTGATCCCTCTCCTGGATGTCAGAGGTCATCTGAGTTATCCTGTATCCCATCTCATGCTCCCTTTTTTCATGATGCTCCTGTAACTGAACGTTAACATTTAACTGGGTCAATGCTTAGTCAACGTTTAACGGATATCATGGAAAATCAATCACAATTATTTTCCCTTAAATTTTCTAGTAATTTAACGCTCCTTAAAATACTGTTAGTACTGAGAGATTGCAGCTGGAAGAGATATTCTTTAATAATGTAGAATTTAATAGCCAGTCGCAAAGAAACTTTTTTTTGTCTATATAGCTATACTTCTTGGTAATAAAGAAAAATTCCACGTTCCAACCGTTTCCACCCTAGAGACTTGTTTCTCTTAGGAGCCCGGATGAAAACACAACTGGGAACTAACGTCGTAGGTTCAAACCATCCGAAGACCATGGGACGCAAGGTACTTAAGTTTGCTGGAGGATAAATGACGACCAACATAACACAAAAATGGTTCCATTGTTTTCCAAAAATGGTACTAAAAAACGATATCGCCTCAGTCCGCTCAATTTCTGCGATGGCGCCACACCGGGGTCTCCACTCATCAATATATCTCATCTGATCATTATCCCCCGCCCCCCTCCCCCAAGTCAAACCCCCTTCTTTTGTTTGAGAGTGAGGAATAAGAGTCCAGGAGAAACCAACCTTCTGCAGCTCTTCCGTCTGATGGACCCGTCTCTGCCCGTCCATCTTCCGCAGTTCTTCCTCTCTCTTGGAGAGCTCTAGCGTCAACCTCGAATTCCGGACGGTCGCATCCTCGAGGCTGGCGAGACCAGACGTGTGATACGTCATATTCAGCGAAAAGTAATTTTCATATGGTTAAACTTTACAATACTGTGAAAAACATCACTGGCAATAAGTATATCTACAAATATCTCTACAAGTACATTATATAGACATAAACATACATATCTCTACAAATATTTCTACAATTATCTCTACAATTATATCTACAAGTAGCATCTCTAAAAGCATCTTTGTAATTGGTATCTCTACAAGTAGTATGTATCTCTTCGAGCATCTTTGTAACTATTTCTACAATTATGTCTACGAGCATCTCTACAAGTACCCCTGCAATGTATCACGCTCTGATCTTTGTTCTTGGCACCGCAGGACTTCCACGACATGACAGAAATCTTCTCCCCCACCCCACGAATTAACAAAAAAAAGTTAGACACCTTCCACCATTCCCCACCTGTTTTCTAATCTATCCGCATTGTCCTTCCATCTTCTCTCAGTTTGCATGAACCGGCCGGTTTCAGCTTCCAGCTCCGAGACTCTCTCCCTCAGTGCAACCACCGTCCTCTGCTGCTTTTGGGAACCTTGCTCTTCCACACTCCTGGCAATAGAAGAAAGACGGACCAGTGACCAGAATAATGTGCTGCACTCTCGAAATATGTTTTGATTCGTAGGAACCGTTTCCATCGAGAGGTTGTTCCTATACCCCCCCCCATATGTTTGCTCCTCTTCCTGTTGGCCAAATCCAAAGCACGATAAAGTTGTCTCAGATCGTTTTTTCGGTATTTTGCAATGTATATCATCCTCTTCCAATGACAAACTTTGCTTCTAAGCACCACGTATTGTAATATAATATCTTCCTTTGCCAAAAACTACACGTATACATAATAGTTTAGAGACAAAATAGGTAGAGACAAAGAACGACAGAGCTTCTGAAGACTTGGAACCACGGTCCTAAGTTTGATGGTTCAAGTACTGCCAACTAAATACCAAACCTAGACGTTGTAAGACATATCGCAGTGTCCTGTGTCTGCTGTTGGCTGTTCGAACGTCTCTTTCAGGGGGGTGGCTGAGAGCTGTAACAAACACGTCGTGAGCCGGAGGTTGGCGCCGTGCTGCTTACCAGGAAATTTTTGGCTCTCCAACGACTTAAAGCATGTCGGATTTGAAATTTGGGAACCCCGATCGCGTGCAAACCGGCGGCTCCCCCCCCCCCCCCGCTATGAGGCGACCGAGGCTACATACGCGAACGCGGGTCTAGGACGCCGTCGTCCGTGCCCCATGGCGCTTCAAACGGGTCGACACCCACCTAAAGGCTTTTTCCTTTTCCAAGAGGCTGCCCTTCATCTGGGAATGAATCCGTCTAAGTTGATAGAGTTCGTCCCGTGCAGTCGTGAGTAAATGGTCCTTGGTTTCTGCCTCTCGTCTGTGCTCTGCAGCTTCTTTCCTTAAGGCCTGAAGAATTGCGGTGGGGAAAGAAAAATAAAAATAATAATAGCAACAACAACAATAATAACAATAATAACAATAAATAATAATAAAATAACAATAGCAACAACAACAATAACAATAATAACAATAATAGTAACAATAGTAATAAAAATAAAAATAATAATAATAATAAATAATAAAAATAAATAAAAAATAAATCATCAATTGTTTTAAAAACAACACAAAGCAGAATTTTCTCTCGGCATTTGCCAGCTTGGTATTGCCTCGGAGCCCACTTTTGAAAACGGGCCAAGATCAATTCAGTTGATCAGTGAGGTGTAAACTACTAATTGACTAACAGTACTGATCCGAGCTGCAACTAGACAAAGACAACGAACCGTGCAGTGGTTATGACTCCTGATCTGCATGCTAAGAAGAGATAGCCCCTGTATCTCTCCAAGGAACTGTCTGTGACACTTGGTCACGTAACCTTGACAGACACCCCCGCCAGTTCTTTGATGTAACGAGGTGTAGTTACGGAATTGAAAACGCCATTGATAACATTGATAGGATATTGCGATCTTTTTTCAGTACACGCTTCATATGAGACCACCTCAAATATAGGATACACGTACATGAGTAACGTTTAAATTAGGGGATAGGCTAGTATCTACATGCACATGTACATAACACTGGTGTTACATGAAGTACATACCTGAAATATAGGAGACATACATGAGTAGATATAACTTAGGGGGATAGGCTATTATCTACAATATTATGTACATGTATTCACTATATTTGAGGTGGTTTTTACAGGAAGTACAGACCCATTTTACCCAGCCCTACCCTTCCATCTATATCTCCACCCACGTTGACAATCGAATCAGGAAAAACGGCCACATGGTTGCCAAAGCACGGAACACTCTCCAATGAACCCTTACAGTCAGTATTTCTTCCTACCACAAATTAGAAATGTGTTAACGACTTGGACACGTATCCCCTTAGGTTGGGCACTACCGACATCCCCTTAGGTTGGGAGACCTCCAGAAATCCCCTTAGGTTGGGAACCTCCATCTTGCAATGGCCACATTTTACCATTAATAGTATCTTTGCTAAGCGGTAATCGGTGTCTCAGCTGTTGACATGGATGCGGGGGGGGGGGTTTTGCCGAGTACACATAATGCAATTTGTCGCAACAAAGGATAAAAATAACTGCTCCATACGTCAATCTGGGCCTCAGCAGCGACACGGCCCCCTTCTAAGGACTGCCTCTCCTTCTCGATGGTCCTGTTCTGCTTCTTCGACTGGTCCAGTACATCCTCCATCCGCTGAATGGTGGCGCTCTTGCTGTCTAGCGTGTCCTGCGCCCTCTGTAGCTGACCTTCCAGGTGCGCTAGCCTTGATCTGAAATTGAGATCCGTCTGTTCCAGCATCTGCCTTCTCTTGCCTAGTTGCTCCTGGTAGCTTGTGCACTGGTGCTGTTAAAACGGAGCGAAATGGCAAAGGTCGTAGGTACACCTGCTACGATCGGCTAGAATCTGCCAGTTACGGCCGACTTTTCAGAGTAAATCTATTTACAGTCTCTGATTGACAAAGAAGCAGGAGGATGTATTTCACCTTCCTCGCAAAACTGACTGTGTACTACTCGAAAGACCGGGCGTGCCCTGTTCTGGGCACCGTTATCTTTTATTACACACACACACACGTACGCGCGGGTGTACATCACATTCATATCGAGGAATCCATCGTAAGGACTCACTAACCCTAACCTTAACACATATACAAACAACGATAGAATTATTCTGAGGACTTGGTGATTCTTTTGAAATTGCTACACAAGACCACCTCAGTCCTGATGCAATGTACACGTGTCTCGTCATCGGAGAACTTTTCTGTTTTCCTCTACTCTCCATTGCCCTGTCACCCCTTGTTGATATTCTTAACGATGGGGTTTCAATCTGTTGACCAGTGATCTATCCGTATAATAATACCGCTAGGCTCGTACTCGGCTGTACCAATGTAACAGGTACGGCTATCGTGTTCTGACCGTTACAAGCCGTTGGCTGCGACGAAAGAGGATTGGTGCAGACGCAAACCCCCGGTGGACAACGTAACCCTCACCTGCAGAGCATCGCATTTCTCCGAGAGTATTCTGGTCTGTTTCTCTTCTTCCGACTTGCTGCACCGAATCCTGTTGTCCTGCGCATTGAAAAATTGCAAGAGACGTCAACAAATTTTGTAACAATAAAAGCCACATGCAGAA
>JAODAG010192250.1:0-13970 GCA_027574785.1 Orphnurgus asper | reverse complement strand
TTTAAGAGCTCTTACACCCTGTCATTTCTTTATCTTAGTGGTTGTGTTTAAGAGCTCTTACACCCTGTCATTTCTTTGTCTTAGTGGTGTTTAAGAGCTCATACACCCTGTCATTTCTTGGTCTTAGTGGTGTTTAAGAGCTCTTACACCCTGTCATTTCTTTATCTTAGTGGATGTGTTTAAGAGCTCTTACACCCTGTCATTTCTTTATCTTAGTGGTTGTGTTTAAGAGCTCTTACACCCTGTCATTTCTTGGTCTTAATGGTGTTTAAGAGCTCTTCCACCCTGTCATTTCTGTTGTCTTAGTCGGGTTTAAGATATCTTATACCTCACCATTTCTTAGTGGGGTTTCAGTAGACAGTATAATGAAACTATGACAATATACTTAGTTGGGCAATTGAACACAATATAATGATCGTATGAAGCTGCAGTATTGCTCTGTGACATTGATCCTGTTATAATGTTGTATACATGCATGTATATCTTTCAACAATTTTTCCATCTGGCGACTATCCAGTGAACTTCTGTATGTTTATTTAATATTACCCAGTGCACGCGAACTACAATATAGGTATCATTGTAAAGCTGATAATCTTGTTATCTTTTTATCTTGTTCAAGGGCCGTGTTTCTATATACACACTGGGGGATCTATAGGTTAATGTCTAACTTAGTCTTCACTGAATTAAAAACCTGGTACTCTGGTTCTTTCAATACAGCTTTCTGAGTTTTTATTAAGGTATTAATTGTTAATGTGTCACAGCTCTAATATATAGTACAGTCAATTGTAACCAAATTGCAGACCCAAGTCTGACCTGAATATTACAGAGGGAGTACACTGAGGGATTGCATCATGTGACAAGCGGCAGTGGACGCTGGATGTTCAGAATTCTTGGCTAATTTGAAAAGCTGGAATTATCGTGATCATGAATATGACCCGTATGAAATCCATTCTTGTCATTAAAATCATATAAAATGACCCATGTCATTAATAGCTAGTTCTCTTTGTAATTTAGTGATATATAATATGACCTGTAAAAATTTTGCTTTGTAAAATCATGACCTATATTAATAATTCTCTTTGTAAAGTGATATAATATGACCCGTATAATATAAAATTTCTCGTTATAAAGTGATGAATATATGACCCCATATAATATTTCTCTTAGTGAGTCATATAATATGACCCGAATAATATATCTCTTTGTAAAGTCAAATATTATGGCCCATATAACATTCATCCTTGTAAAATCATATAATATTACCCCTATAATAAAGTATTAACCTTTGTAATATCATGTAATCTATATAGCCCGTATCATAATATGACCCATATAATATTTTCTCTTTGTAAAATCATGACCTATATAATAATTCTCTTTGTAAAGTGATATAATATGACCCGTATAATATACAATTTCTCGTTATAAAGTGATAAATATATGACTCCATATCATATTTCTCTTTGTGAGTCATATAATATGACCCGAATAATGTATCTCTTTGTAAAGTCAAATATTATGGCCCATATAACATTCATCCTTGTAAAATCATATAATATTACCCCTATAATAAAGTATTAACCTTTGTAATATCATGTAATCTATATAGCCCGTATCATAATATGACCCATATAATATTTTCTCTTTGTAAAATCATGACCTATATAATAATTCTCTTTGTAAAGTGATATAATATGACCCGTATAATATACAATTTCTCGTTATAAAGTGATAAATATATGACTCCATATCATATTTCTCTTTGTGAGTCATATAATATGACCCGAATAATGTATCTCTTTGTAAAGTCAAATATTATGGCCCATATAACATTCATCCTTGTAAAATCATATAATATTACCGTATTATCAGGGAGCTGCTTGTAAGTGACCAGCACATTTATAATACTGGACCTGGTTATTTGTCAATGTGAAACCAAATGCATGCATGGTTTCTAGTCCAGCTGTTGACGAGATGACATTTGACCTAATTATCACCCCATAGTAGCCTTATTTTTTATTTATTTTTTTTTTCCCCCCCACAGATTCAGGAGGAATTAGATTCTACCAAGTCGGAGATCAGCAAGAACATGTTTCCTCTCAAGAAAGGTCAGAAGTACCTCACGAAATTACCTCCGAAGGGAATCAAAGTGGACCAATTGGTAGAGATGGTGAGGAAAGACTACAAAGGCTTGGGTAAGTGAATAGTTACATAATTAAAGACCATTACATTAAGAAAGCCACTCTAGCACTACTATTTTAACACTACTTACACCTTACAGTAGCGGATCCAGGACTTCGAAAAGGGGGCCGGTGTGCACCCTCGATATGAAAGTGGGCAGAACCTGAACGGAAGTTCCTTACTGCTAACTTTCTGACCACTCTCTGTTCACTTTTTAGTTTCCTGTTCAAATTTCTGAAACAAACTTTTGCAGTGCCCACCAATCGAGAATATATATCAAAAGGGGCAGGGGAGGGGGGGGTCACACATCAACAAAATCAGGAAATGATGCCAATTAAACTATGAAATCATATCAAATTAATCTGCCCACCCAATGGAGGCGTGCTGCGCACCACTCCCCCGGAACCTGGATTCGATTACGCAGAAAGTTGGGGGAGATACAAAAATGGGAAATGATACAAAATCTCACTACGAAAGTCATAATCACATTAGAGAAATCTGCCTGCCTCAAAAAGGGCAAGGGTGACGAATATGCCCCTCCATGTCTGCCCTATATCTCTAAAGGGGCGTGGCCCTGATAGGATGTTTCATGTAGGGAGGGGGGGGGGTATTATAGCATCCGTCTCCCGGTATAGTAATCATAACTGGCCTATAAAAACTATGGTTACCAACGGGCCGGCCGGGAGATGCAATACTGGTGTGATTTCACTCATTCATTCAAAACTCACCTTTGACATTATTTTTCTTGGCTATCTCGAGGAAAACTAGTTATCGTCTTCGAACACATTGGCCATTGGCCATACTATGTGAGTAATTTCCAGAGGGTGTAAATTAGTTATCTGCAATGATTGATTATCAGAACAGTAACTGAAGGGTACTACAAATGTACGCCGAACCTTCGAACTGCAACATTATCATGTACAGTGCTGCTCGCGAACGATAACTTAGATCGTGATCATTTTGATCAACGTGAATTTTCAAACTTTAATAAACAGAACTTATAAACCTTCGCCCGTGGTTTTGGAGCGGTAGGGTTTGGTACAGGTAAAGTAGGCTGATAGGTTACCATCTTGGTTGATTGGTCCTCGTCTGCTCGGGTCTGTTTCTCCCGGATGTGAATGATCCCCCCCAAAAAAAGACCTCCCCTGCTAATCTATGCTCAAGTTTGGAGATGCACGTCATGCACACACGAATGACGTCACGATAAAACATAGGAGTCTATGTCGAGAGCAATAACGTTCTCCTCTCTTGCACGCTAAGCGTTAGCCGTATTTGTAGGTATATATATATATATATACCAACTTTCGTTTTTGTAATCTTCTTACGATCTCCGTTTATTACGCAGAAATGTTCCAGGTACGATTTAAACTTTAAGTAACAGAAATATACATTGTTCCATCAGTACAGTCAATGCTGCGATAACGAAAAGAATTAACAAATTTGTGCCCTGCATCTATCTCATTTTCACGTCGAAGTGGCGGTCTACATGTAAATGGACATGAAATACTGTTTTTGAAGGGGCCGGGATCGGTTTAAATGTTGGTACGTGTCGTGCAACCGCGAAATGGCGGTCCCGGGAGCAGGATGGGATGGTTGGTTACTTCTGAAAGTTGGTTCTAAAAGATGAGGCTTGTGTGCAACCACAATCATCACAACATGGAGACGCGGTTTCACATCACCCTTCCTGTACTTAACTAAATTATGTGTTTGTATGGATGCTATTGTGTATGTATATGCATGGATGCTATTTTGTGGATGCTATTGTGTAATGTGTATGCACGCATGGTTGCCATTGCATATGTGTGGCTGCTATCGTGCATGCAAGTATGTTTGCATGGGATTGTGTATGTGTAGGACAATTCATATCACCAATCTTTTGACCTCCAAAAACCTCCTCCAAAAACCAGCTCATATGTTGCCTTTCGTATTTTTCAGAAACTGCTAACTGGGAAAATGGTCGCGTTTCAGGAGCAGTCTATTCGGCGGGCGAGGAGAATGACCGGCTCATGTCAGAGGTGAAAAAGATTGCGAGCGATATCTGATATTGTAACTCTGGCCTGTTTGCTCTTTTAACCTGTATAGACCCTTTTTTTTCTAAAATCTTTAAAGTTTAAAAAAATATTGAAGAAACCATCAGTAAGAAACATAATTAAGAAACATTATTAACATTGGAAATATAAGTTAACATGACGTATTTAATCAGACACATTCTTTACATAAGACAAATTAATGCAAGAAACATAATTAATTTAACAAACTTAAGAAAATGGTAAGAAAAATAATGTAAATAATTGATCATCCGATTTGATTTTAGCTGCTACAAGGAGTAAATCATATCAATCTCTATTTAGATGCTTGGATTATAGGCACAGACAAACCTTATTTTTATTTTATCTTATAAGGTGTTTCGCATGTTTGTCGGTGCCAACCTTCTTCAACCGGAGGTTTTTCCGGGACCGAGGAAAATGGAGGCAGAGATAGTAGCCATGGTTTGCAACATGTTTAAAGGGACCAAGGATGCCTGCGGTGTTGTAAGTACAAGAAATATGGTTTGAAATATGGTTTCAAAGGAACCGGGAATGCACGTGGTTTGCATTTGCCATTGTTTAGTGCTGCGGTCTGCGCTAGTTGCGGTTAGCGCTGCCAGTTACCATGAGCAGGTGGAAGTAAATCTATCTTGCTTTAATCATAATCGTATCGAAATTAAAACAATGGCCAAACTCTTTCGAAGTTCTGAAATTTGATGTTTCCGCAGGTGACGTCGTGCGGTTCTGAGAGCATACTGCTCGCGTGCAAGTCGTACAGAGAATTAGCCTACAAGAAGGGAATCACCAAACCAGAGATGTGAGTCAACCTGACATAATTCTTTATTAAAATGTTTTATTGTCCTTCCATACTAGATGTATACACGCCCGTGTCTTGACGTTCACAGGACTATTCTTGTCTGTATTTATTCTCCGTTCTATTTCTATGCTATGCTCGCAGCAGACTCTATTTTATTTTTCTGCCGTGCACATAATACCGTTTGTCCCAAATGCTTTTCTGTATTGTGCAGACCGCGGTAACGTGCATATACAGTGGACATAGCTTATTCCGTAGCCTTGATTTGAATGATAGGGACATTCCTGTCTCACCTTCATCAAATCGGATTTGCTATTCCCTATCGCTCTGCAGTGATTAAGAGGACTGTTCTGTGCTAGCTGCCTCAAATAAGATTTGACAAACTATATCCGTTTACTGGATCAGGTAGGACAATAAGACGAAATGCTGTTTTAGCCTTTTAGCCTATGTATAGTATTTACGTATACTCTACACTCTGGTCTGATCAACATTTAAACATTGGACTCCCGTGAGGAGTTTCTACAGTTTACCGAGCATTATATAAATTGACCGGTCGCGAGTTTGCAACCTCCGGATTTGCTATATGTCCTCATGGACATAGCTAAGCTAGCTTTCTCGGTCATTGATTATCAAAGGCGTGTATACTACATGACCTTGTTTTAAACTTTGACCTCTCTCTATTTCAGCCTGATGCCCGAATCCGGCCACGCTGCATTCGTGAAGGCCGGGCGGTATTTTAAGATGAAGATGGTCAAGGTGCCGCTGGATAAACAAACTTTCAGGGTCGATCTGTCGGTGAGTTTCGCGCCGCTGAACCGGGAGTCAGCTAGACGTTAGCTTATATCGTAGCTTTTACGTAACTGCAAAGAAAAATATCAAGTAGGTAGTCATAACGGTTTCATACGTACAGTGGTATGAAGTAATCAAAATAAACTCGCTTGAAATGCCGACTTTCAATTGTTTCAATGGGCTTCTATTATTAGCTGGTATATATATATCATTTGTCAGATTTAAGTCGGCAAGGTATTAATTTTCAATAACTTAAACATTAATGCTTCTTTTAATTTTTTTTCATTTCAGGCAAAATGAATGGAACAATATTTCTATATTTTAAATGTAACTGCAAGAATGCTAAATATTTTTAACATTCTACCGTACAACATTACGTCCATAAAAAGAACACCCCCTGCTACCCCCTACTTTTTCCTATTTCTGTATTCATCCATAATTGTTCCAAACCCAGTAACTTTTACCTCTATGTTAACAGGCAGGAATTTCCCCCCGCACAACCTTAACGGAAAATGATCAGTATACTAACGATATAGGTTATTTTTTTCCCCGGCGAGTTGCGGGGACTAATTCCACCGGTGCCGTTATTGGGCCCCGGCAGCTGTCCCGTCGATTACGCGGACCGGGTCAAACGTTCATTCGTGACCGACCCTTTTTAGAGCCGATAAGCGTTAAATCTCCGATGAGACGATCAATCTGTAAGGTCCCCTTACGTTCAACCTTTAATCAAATTTCACCACTCTTTACACAGAAAATGAAGAAGATGATAACGAGAAACACGGCCATGCTGGTCGGCTCCATGCCCTCCTTCCCTCACGGCGCCTGCGACCCGATCCAAGAAATTGCAAAGGTTTGCGGCTATGATTTTTATCAACTTTCTGCGCGCGTCTTGCATCGATCGCATCTGTACTGCGATGAATCTAGTAGGACGCATGTCAACCGACAGGCCTCCGGAAATCGTCCCCAATTCCTTCACTCCCGATTCGAAACCGAATCTAAGTTTGACGTAGAAGTTTCCATCTCCAACATACGTACCCATGGATATATGTGATATACATGATGTAGCAGACATTAACAGCCACTGAAGGCTGAAGCTGACCTACAGCGTTTTCGTTTTCGTTTTTCAGCTCGGAAAGAAGTACGACATACCCGTCCACGTAGACCAGTGCATGGGCGGCTTCATCACACCGTTCGCGGGGAAGAAGTTCAACATCCCCCCATGCGACTTCTCCGTCGACGGAGTGACCAGCATATCGGCCGATTCACATAAGGTACAGGAGGGGCTTCTTTATCTTAGCCGCTCTTGATCGTGATTGGCTAACTTCAGGCCGAATGCCAGCCCATCTCTGTCATGATGTTACTTAGTAACACAACACAAAAGCTGTCGGTATATGTCAGTAACTAATTGTCCAGTTAAACCTGCGATGAGTTGGTAGAGACACGATACCGAAAGTCAGTTTCGTTAGGATCGTGACTCAGCACAGTTGATACTATTTTTCATGCAGACCTCACGGTTACTTTTAACAGTGGATTTTTTAGTTCGGTGTTGAATCTTCATTGCCACATTGCTCCAATAGTACAGCATCCAATTAGAACCCTGTGGTCCATATGTCAAACATTTGTGTGTTATGGCACAATTGAATCTCGTCTTAGTACGAGATGATACAACAATCTCTACTTGTGTATTAACTAGCATGGAGTAGAAACAGCTAGATTAGTGATCTCGTCTTAAGACAAGGACCGTTGGTACACCAGCAACTTTTGTATTGTATAACTACCCTGTAGTAGAACAGCTTCCATTGCTCATCTCGTCTTAAGACGAGGACCATCGTTACATCAGCAATGTTGTGTATTGTTTAACTTCCATGTAGTAGAAACAGCTTGACTGGTGATCTCGTCTTAAGACGAGAACCATTGTTACACCAGCAACTTTGTGTACTGTATAACTACCATGTAGTAGAAACAGCTTGACTGGTGATCTCGACTTAAGATGAGTACCATTGGTACACCAGCAACTTTGTGTATTGTATAACTACCATGTAGTAGAAACAGCTAGACTGGTCATCTCGTCTTAAGACGAGGACCACTTTGTGTATTATTTAACTACCATGTAGTAGAAAAAGCTTGACTGATGATCTCGTCTTAAGACGAGGACCATTATTACACCAGCAACTTTGTGTATTGTATAAATACCCTGTAGAAGAAACAGCTAGACTGGTGATCTCGACTTAAGTTAGTTTCAATTGACCATTGTTTATCGTAGTAATTAAATGATAAAAGAATTACCCTACATATATAAATTGTTGTGAATCATTTTGGCGAACATAAAGCGGCGTATTTTGTTAATGATTATACTGACGATCTCTGCAAAGGCATTATTCTCGGGCCTTCTCAATAACCTTTTCAAATTTTCCACGAAATTTCAGGTCGAAGTCGACAAAGATCACGACAATCAGAGAGGGCTGGAAACAATAATGTACTCCTGTGATTAATCGGTTAATACAACAAATTCAGAGTACAAGCCAACGCCTGTGGCATTTTTGTTACAGGAATCACAGACATGAGGAAACATAAAAAAAAACCCATTATATACACCAAACAAAAACATAGCATGGGGGGAGGGAGGGTTAATCACCAGAGGGTTTCACCATTTATCGGATCATAATGAAGAGGCTAAGTAATGACCTTTCGCGTTAACTCGTTTTGATTTCTTCAGTACGGCAAGGCCCCGAAAGGTTCGTCCACCCTCCTGTACAGCCACCCCAAGTACCGGGAGGGCCAGTACTTCACCTACACCGACTGGAGTGGAGGAATCTATGCCTCGGCGACCATGGCAGGTGAGGGTTGACGATTAATATCGATTAGTTCACGTACCTCGCACCCATGTAGCTGCATAATTCATCCCGTACAGAATATCACGGGTGACTTGCTTATTAGGGCCACGTACGTTGTGTTGTCCAGAGTGACTGCAACGACCAGTTGAAGGTCACGGACGAGGAGTTTTGTTATACCGATTGCTGATCACCTAAGTCCATCTTAGCTCATCAAGAGTGGTCATTATCACCCCCTCAGGATCAAACGCCGTAACTTCTCAAGCGAAGTTCTGTGTCGTGGATTGCATGGTAAGATGACCGTTTCAACTATTCACATAGGTACCCATTGTGTTATATTAATTGCCGCCTAGTTTTTGGATGGTGTCGATGACGTCGACCAGGAGTTTAGCGTTGATGAACAGCAAACTTTGAGGGATACCAATCGGATTAAGCGAACGAGTCGCATGATCGAAACTCGACGATCACCCACGTTCATCTTAGCTGTTAGAGAGTGTTTAGGACCGTATACTGGCAGTAATGAGCGTACACGCTTCATCCGGAGAACTGAAAGCTCCGCACCGCGCGGGAACGACGACCCGACGCAAAATTTCCTGCCGTTTCCCCCAGGTTCTCGGTCCGGCGCTATTATGGCCACCTGCTGGACGGCGCTGATGAACAACGGCTTTGAGGGATACCAGCAAACGGCTGATAAGGTACTCCAGTGCAGGCAGCATATCGAGAAGAGGTATTTTGCTAAGCAAAATAATGCATATCCATCCACCTATCCATCAGTTTTTGTAGGCAGTTATAGGGTCGATAGGAATTGATGCCCGTAAGTGATTTTCGTTTGTAAAAACTTCACAGGTGTGTAATGCACACCCCCCTCAGAGATCCCCAGGTATGTGTATGCACTTCATTCATGTAAGACTACCCCAGATATAGGGGTATGTACATGTAGCCTATCCCTTATCTAATACATTTCTCATGTATGTATCCTATATCTGAGGTGCATTGGTCCTACATGAAGCATATATACCCTGGTATTGTGACTACAATGGGATGTGGGCTAGTATAGTAAAATAGCAGAATGATGAAGAGTAGGCTTCTCCCTCCATTCATATAGGTGGGGACCCAAATTAATGCAGTTCAGTGGATGTTAACGTGAAATATGTATAGTATTGCCTCAAAAATGGTAACGTTTAAAGGTGAACATTTTGCATGCATTTAATGTACTCCATTGTCTTGATAATGTACTCCATAGTCTTGATATTGTACTCCATAGTCTTGATATTTAATGTACTCCATATTGATGATATTTAATGTATTCTATAGTCTTCATATTTAATGTACTCATTGTCTTGATATTTAATGTAATCCAGTCTTGATAATGTACTCCAGTCTTGTCAACATATTACAGAGTATTGTAATATACTATATAGTCTTTTTAATAGTCTATAGTCATGATAATATACTCCAACACAGCATTTATCCGGTTATGTTAATGAAATGACATTCCTGTAACTCACAATTTTGTTAATTAATGATACGACATTATAATGTAACATCGTGTCATGCACGTTTGTTTTCTGTCGTAGCCTTCATAACATCCCTGAAATTAAGGTCTTCGGAGAACCCGGAGTGAATATCATCTCGTTCGGCTCCGACGTGTTTGACGTCTACCGCCTCGGTGACATACTGACCAGCAGAGGGTGGCACCTGTTTATTCTACAGATGCCTTCAGGGTGAGGAGTGTATCTCATTGAAAATTAGAGTCAATTAATTAGTTTAATTCAGTCACGTAATCACGTAAATTAAGCAACGTCATGGTGCTTGTTGCCTTCACAATACTTATCCGTCATCTTATCACACTATTTCTCCAGTATATGTTCAAAATACAACCGGAAATGGTCACCCATGGTGGGCTATTGTGCGCAAGGTGGCGTCAATGGTCACATAGACCTGGAGAGTTCACATAGTTTGACCACATTGATGACCTGCACTAAAGAGACCCATTAATCTGGTTACTTTGGTTATCATTTTGCTACAATTTCCTTCAACAGGTGGGGTGGAGGTGGTCATGGGAGTATCTGTCTGTATGCCTGGGATTGTAAAACAATTTTTCTTCGTAGTTTTCATCACCAAGACTCATCGATGATATTTAGTGCGTTTCGTTGTCGTCCTTTGCAGGTTAAACCTAGCAATCACTCCTCTGTTCGTGGAGGGATCCACGCCAGATGATTTCTTGAGGGATGTGAAGGAAGGAACGGCAAAGGTGATGAAGAACCCAAAGGCTAAATCTGAAGGGATGGTAAGAACCTTTAACTGGTCAGAGATCTAGGTGTGAGATTTTGAATCGTGCATAAACAGCTTTTAAGGGTATACCTAGCTGTTCAAAAATCCAGGCTCTAAGTGTGTGTTTTTAAAACTCGGAACAGCCGATCAGAGATTGTAGGAACCTTAACCTGTTCAAAGATCCAGGCTCTATAGTGACTGATCAGAGATTCAGGTTGAAGTGTATCAACTCAGGTTCTACTCATAACAGCTTATAAGAGATTTGTGATGGTATGAAGTGGTCAGAGATCCAAGCTCTAGGGTGTGTGTATTATACTTGGAACAGCCTTTAAAGGGGTGGCATGAACTTTGATCTGGTCAGAGAGATCCAATGCTCTAGCGTGTGTTCAAGTTAAACTCGTCACTGCTTTTCCGGGATGGCATGAACCTGAAAGTCATAGATCCAGGCTCTATATAGCTCTCTATAAGCGTGTGTATTTTACTCGACCCAGCACGATCCAATGCCTTTAGGTTTGACCTGCAACATCGATATATCACATCGATATCATAGATGAATTGGATTTCCGCGGCTGTTGGACGATTACGTCGATTATCGTCGCTGTTACAATTGCCGGCCTACAAATAGTACCACATAAATCTTGCACCGTGCGCGTGCAATTGGCCCGAGACTTACGTCAACCAAATTTTGTTTTTCGTTCGTAATTTTTCAGGCCGCCATTTACGGCATGGCTGCAAAGATTCCCGACCAGGGGATCGTCTCCGATTTCGTCACCGGTTACCTAGACGCCTACTACGATACCAAGTAATCACTCTTATCTATATTAGGGCGAAAATGTTTTCTTCCCTGGAAAATTCAGTGAAAAAAAGCAGGCAAAACAAAATTAGAACGGTTTTTCTTCAGTCTTGCCAAATGAAATTTTTGTATTAGCTATAGCCCATATAGGGAGTTTTATCAGACAGTTTGAAAAATAATTTTTATAATGATGTATGGTTAGACGACAATTTATTTTCCTCCGTGGTACGGAATTTGATATGACAACTGTGTAAATAAATTTGAATTCAGGATTCACATTTGAATACCAAATTTATAGCAATGGCATTATGTTCTTTTTATGCCATTTTTAATGTTCAGTACAAAACACTGCTAATGCAAACCTGCAGCAGTTTATTCAATTAAGCAATATTGTATTACCTATGCAGATTTTCATATGGATGTTGAATTATAGCACCTTGTAATCTTCTAGCATTAAAAGAACACACACTTATGCGATGAACAATTTCATAACATTACAATAAGAAGCATTTCCACCGAGACCCCCCTGCAAGATTAGAATCCTCAAAAATTTGTCACAGCGTTGGAATATACTTTCAAAAATGGACCTTGAAATGTGTGCTATTGCTAATCCTAGTTATAGATAAGAAAGAAAGATGAAAACCAGAGGATATGTTATACACTTCGGATCATGGAGTAATTAAAAACTTCCCAGTGACGAAACTCAAATGCAATTGGAATATTTTCAATGTATAAAAAATTGTAAAAACTAATCATGTCCTCCATAAAATATAAGTAATGTAAAATATAAGAAGGAACAATTTCTGGACAAATTTACATTTTTCTGTTGCCTATAATTATTTTGTAAAGTAAGGATTCCAGTAGTACGCATAAGGAATTATAAGGAATGCGGCCAATGTACTATGCCTGAATGAACTATCTTTTGCAACAAAACACACCAGTGCCATTTCTTTTGTCCTTTTTACAAATGTAATAATTGTATTCTCCTCTACAAATGTCATGGTCATGGAACAGTCTTGCATGGTCCCTTAAGAAACAACTGTTTATGCATGGTCCAATGATTGTATGCATGCATGGTCTAACCTGTTTATACATGGAATACTAATCAACCCAAAAAGTCCTTCTCAGGACATTTCATTTACAAGTTACTTATGCGATGAAAGTTGTCAGCCTCCTAATGGAGTCCCTCCTAGACGACTAGTCTCTGATATGTGACGGTGTTTCCCGTAGGATCTAAAAGTTAAATGCCTCATCTTAAACCATTTCGGGGTATCTGGGCTTCTTGTAGCTGAAAGATATACAATAAAGAACAAGTCATCAGTCTGTATTAGATAATCAGGTCAGCATGAAACTAAGGGTGCAGCTAGCTAGGTGTAGTGACTCTGACAGGGACAACTGGTAATGATAACATATATCCTCTGATATCTACTGATTATCTTCAGTAGATAATCAGTTCAGCAGCTAGTTGCCATGCCATGACTGACAGGACACTGGTGGTATCCTCTCTACGGGTACAGTCTTGAGTAGATAATCGGTTCAGCATGAAACTGAGGGTGCATCTAGGTGTAGTGACTCTGGCAGGACCACTTGTGATGATATCGTTATGACCTCTCGATTCCCAAGGAACTTAACAAATCGTGCTGCCTAACATATGGCCCCGGTGCTACTGAAAACAATGTGTGTTTTTCAAAGCGCTGTCCGTTAAAACTGCTTACTTTACAAAGCTATCAATGTCGCCGAAGCCACACGTCGTTGACCTAACGAGACTCGCAGCTGCCACTCACAATTTAAGGAATAAAGAGGACGTCACCACCGAAACCGATGAGATGGCCATTGCCGCCGACGCCATCCAGGGCTGCAGCAGAATACCGATGGGGGAGAGGACACCTGCAACGAGCCAGACGACCAATGCATGAAGTAGTACAGTTATCGAAACCCAAGGAACCTCTTAAAAGGGTACTGTTTAATAATAAGAAATAGAAACGGCATATAACAGCTATTTATGGCTAGCTATTTATGTTATCTATCTATTGTAGCGTGATCTATGGTCTAGCTATATCCATCATGTAAGCATGATATCTATCATATAGCTTATCTATTATAGCATGATCTAGCTATATCCCATCATGTATACCTACCATAGCTATCTATCATATAGCTATCGTTTGACAAAGTTTACAAGCAGCCGGTCGGTACTATTGTTATTATTTGAAACTTTCTGTCGGAGCATTGAGACTCCTGCATCGTGACTTCGTGTGGGG
>JAODAG010192139.1:3056-13972 GCA_027574785.1 Orphnurgus asper | reverse complement strand
AGAAAGAGACTTATTTGTTTATTGCATAATAATAATTTATTATAAATTATTAAACCACACAAGATAACTTTGTGATATGCTACCATCATATAAACTATGCCACTGCATGGAAGTATACAGATGAGCGGGTTTCAAATTGTCTGGACACTACTAAGTTGATGATGGTCTATTATTGTACACGTTGTAACAATATTGAGCCAGGTTTCAACATTGACAAAGAGTACTACGGTAGTGTGATCATAGCAGACTATCTACTCAAGAGTCAGTAGCTAGCTCTTAAAGTGAACTTTCTCTCAACAGATGCTGACAGGTTCGAGTGGGTTCAGCAACACAAAAACACAGCATATATGAGCAGTATCTTTGATAACAAATGCATAATGCTCCAATAAAAATGTTGACAGCTAGAACAGTACCTCAAAAACGTCTGTTACAGAAGCCTTTGGCTGTTGAAGCTATCAAGTTCAGGTCGAGATAAATGCAGGCAAAAACGTGGAAATGAAAGGGTGGATGGAGCAAGGAGAGAATGTTTAGACTGAATCGTTAACGCAAACGTGTACATTGTGTTCTAGCAAATATTTTGTTTTTAAAACCAGAAAGCTATACAGGTTCCATTTATATTCCATAGTGTTCAAAAGGATCCCTGCACACATCAATATAAGACAATGTGGCAGAACTGTGTGAACTATTGATCGTACATACCTATGGAAAGATTCTGGGGAGATCACGTGTCAGTAACTCCACCCAGAAAGCCGAACAGCCGAACAACATTGCACAATCCTAACCACAAGTAGCAGTCTCAACATCATAGCTACATCAACATGGTAAAGAGGGCCTGGTGAATCCATCACTTTAGAAATGTTAGCATTAGGCCCATCAGTTAGGTAAAGCCTGGTTGTATAGCCATTCTAGGACAATGCAACGAATACGAGATCACCTGTACCCTGATATAGTGAGGACCAGGAGTAGGCCTATTTCACTTCATAGAAGAAGAGCCAAGCTGCAGAGAAATAAATGAAAGTAACATGAACAAGCTATGTTAAGTAACAATAGATCCCTGACTTGATAATGCTCTGATCTATATACTACAGCACAAGAGGTATTAAAAAGTGAGCATGTTGGCAACAAGCATGACTTGAACACGCCCAACTTGAACTATGTACAACCCACTCAGGTCAAGGCCTCTTTTGAAAAATATCACTAAATTTGGGAAGGTGAATGAATTGGGCACCTCCAACCTACATATAATATTGCCTACATATATGCCATTGGGAAGGGAAAATGCCATGAATTATGTGACCAGGGATTGGTGAGATTGCAGGTGTCAGTCCTTGGTTTGGACGGGAGATTAGCCCCTTCAGGAATGCATAAAATGAATGGTGATCTATTGTCGCCGAGATATAGTGCCAGATATGAACTCAGACGTGAACTCAGGCTAGGTTAGACTATACTTTGGAGAAGCCAGGCAGCACTAACTTAACGCTAGGCTGTTAAAGTTACTCGGCATTCCTCACTTGCTGGCCTTTTCACAGAGAACTTCTTGTAGCGAACAGAGTGATCTACTCTTCATTTCTGTACAGACGTTGTGTCTTTAGTTGTAGTTTTACAAAGATCGTACCTCAAAATTCAATCTAGTACGTGTAGTGTTACATACACGGAACTGGCTATCATCAGCACCTGTAGGCTTGTACTGAACTCCATTTACTAATACTAGTACGGTGCTATAGTGCTACTAGTACTTCACAATGTGTATGTTATTGCGCAATACGTTTTCGCAAAATCAGTGCTAACTACGTACGGTGGCATTTTATATCCATCATTCACTGGAATTCTTGTAAATATATATATTACAACCTGCCCAAACTGCAGTGTATATGGACATGATCGTATGCTCACAACTTCGAAAGCTGCAAATTCAGGTCTCAAAACTTAATTGTTAACTCTTGGGACGTCACCCCAAAAATGCATTTTAGTATACCAGCCCAAAATGTAGTCTTTCCTCACAGAAATGAAGAAATTTTATTTTGGCTCTTCAAACAGAAAATTCCAATGAGTAAGTGAGGGCGCACTCAGAATTGGGAATGATAATAGCTACTATCTATATATTATACTATAATAGTACTAGGTTCTTGAACAATTGAACTACATTCCGGTACGAAGCCAATTTTTGGAGTTTTTCAGGATATCTACCAACCAATTCGAGAACTTTCGGAGCCTCATCGTGTGACAACGATCTAGGGAACAATGTCTCCTACACAAAATACTACGGTGCTATGTGTACATAAAATGCAGTCAGCGATAGATCGCTGCGGGAGCCGTAGTCTTGGTCAAAACGTTCTTTGTATAATACATTTCGACTGTGAGTATACTGAATTTGCTATTTACAAATTAAGGGCGCCCTACATAGTAGGAGACAGAGTACAGAAAAATTCAACAATGGAGTGAGGGCGCACTCATAATTTGGAATGTCAATAGCTACTGCTATATTATTATATATAGGGTCTTCAACAAGGCTAAGGAGCCGCTGCGTTTCACCAAGCTGAAGTTAGCATCATATTCATATTAACGTTTGCAGAACAGGACAAATGTACCGTGACTCTGCTCAGGGAATGGCTGCATTCGTTAGGTCTCGAAATGCAGATCTCCGGAGTGCTGCGGGAAACAAAACAGGACATGACACCTGACTAAACGTAGTTTCAAAAGAAATTTACCCAACTTGTTACCGTCAGGAACGACGATAAATGACATCGCAATTGGTATCACCCACAAGAGAGTCGAGCTAAAACTCGAAACACATATCGAGTGCCGGGCAAACAAGTACCAAACTTCCAAACAAATAATTTTATATCAAGTCTACCCTCCTCACTACCGTCAGGAACGACGATAATGATATCACAATGTATCGCCCACATATGGCTACTAGAGCTATTAGTGTCGCACAGACAAGGACGGGACATCATACCAGACTTAAGCCTATACTAACGAATTATTTCATATCAAATTTACCCACCTCCCGACCGTCATGAACCACGATAATGACGTCGCAAGGAATAGTTAAAATGACTCAATTATTCGTAGTTATACTGTAGGCCTACGTGATATCCTTTTCTAAAAAGCAACTGGCAAATTTGACGGTTGTAAGTTATAATAATTATAAACAAAAGATGTAAACATAACCATATACTTGTGCTACCATTTCAATGTTTTTCATAATATTATTACTTTCTTGCTTACAAAGTATGCTCACTAAAAAAGTTATAATTATCCCAAGAAATACGTCAACTTGGCAACAAACTTTCTCACATTCTCTTTTCAAATATGTCTTTGTCCATTGTTAAAAATACTGATGTTTTCAATGGGCTGATACGTGAGCCTTATGATCCATCGCAGATAATGAAAAATAGAAATCAATGTTAAGCGATATAGCCGAATATCATGGCCAAAACGGGCGATATAATTGTGAAATTTAAATGGTAAGTATGCCATAACAGTAACAGAGACCGCGGAAAGTCACAATTCGAAACACTGTTTTAGCAATCCGTAACTCAATGCATTTACAAATAATACCGCCGAGGAGATAACTATCTTTGACAATGTAGTAAATTGAGTCTTGTAAATACACCTTAAGCGCTTTGTAGGCCCGTCTACCTGTAATATATTAAACGAACATAACGGTACCGCTTCATCATTCAGTTATTCTCTTTGCTTTCCCACTTTACATCTACAATACAAAATCAATGTCACCGTGAGTCCACCGGCGTGACAACAAACCGAAAAGATATGGTATTATGTTACAAATTATTATATAGGCCAGGTTGGTTCAGCAAGTGCGGCAGTTAGGTTTATCTGTTATTAAATTACATTAATTTATATCACATAAATTGTGCATAGCAATGCCAAAAGGTTTATTTATTTAATCACTGCAGATCAAATTATCTGTTCGTGTCGTCCTGGTCGGTTGGTTCAGCAATATTGGAAATGCAAAGCACATTTCACGCGTTGCATTTGATTTTCTATATTGGTGGGTAGGCCTACTGGGAAGGAAATATTGTATCAATAACAAACACTAGAAATACGTAATATGCGTTGAACGTGGTAACCATGCTATAGCGCGGCTCGCACCAAGGATCAATTTTACATATCAGCACAACTTTTAGTACAAAATATACACACCCCACATAGGCCTACATATGCCATGCAGTGACATGATAAAGAATAATTCACGAGTTTTATTTCGGTCTATACAGGACGGAGCACTTAAAGCCTTGGGTTAAGAGTTCATAGTAGTGCAAAAAGGCAAATAAGACATTGAAAACGTAATTATATGGAAAGGCTCTTCCTCCAGGTCACAGTTCAGTCACCTTTGAACTACTATACAAATGCGATGGCATAATATTTTTCACAGACGAGAGTATAGCGTAGCAGGCCCCAATGCACATCGGCATATCGATGGACACCATAAACTAATCAGGTCCATTTTTTACTTGGAACTAAATAATTTGCAACCGTTTCGTAAGTATTCGTAAGGATATTTTTACATACTTTTGATGACTTTTTCTAGTTATTTCTAGTTTCTTCTGCTTAATTAGCTTTTTAATTCATAATTTATCCTATTACTATGAATCCAAACATTGAAATTGTGACCATCATTCGTGATGCCAATACAGGGAGTTGTATCCCTGAAGAAACAAGAAGAATTCAGCAGCCATATTCAACGTTCATCATGATATATTTATTATATTACAGTTCGGGGAGGGTGAATATATTTTCAAGTGGGGGTGGCTGGTTGTGGATGATGAGAGCGGTCACCAGTGGTAGGCACCATTGGGAGTGCAATCAAGTTTTCTGGAAAAGTCTAAAGGTACGGTAGCCTCCCCCTCTTTACCCTCCATCATGTATTAACCTGCTTAAGAGTTACATTGAGCATTAATATATTCATTATCAAAATAAATGATACTTAACAACTCTACTTATTGCAATTTATTATATTCAAAAAAATTCCTTCAGGAAAACAAAAACTAATATGTAATAAATATACAATTGAATGGAGGGATAACAGTTTTGTCAGTGATATGAAACAAAATTACTAAAGAACAGTGCCAGTTTATAAGGAAAGGATACATTTTCTGGAAAGTTAACAATGGCAAGAGAGTGGCCCGGTGAAACACTAAAATATGAATAAGGCCATTGCCAAGACCTGGGTGACAGCCCCAACACCTGCTCACCCAAACTAAAAGTAAACTGAAAATTTGTACATAAACATAAATGTACTTCAAGTTCCTAAATATAACACCTTTTTACATAAAAGCACTCATCAGGGGAGGTGACACCACCTCTTGAGGTTCTTCCTCCAGGTCACAGTTCAGTCACCTCTGAATTTTAAATTTCCTCCCCCATATTCCAGTATTTGGCACTCTGACACAGATCTGTGCAGCTGTACTCATAGACTGGATGTAGTAAACTGTATTTCGTAGACTGGATGGAATAGACTGTACATAGTAGACTGGATAGAATAGACTATGGTAGACTGTATATAGTAGACTGGATGCGATAGACTGTAAATAGTACACTGGATGTAGTAGACTGGATCAAGTAGACTGGATAGAACAGACTATGGTATAGACTGTATATAGTAGACTGGGTGGAATAGACTAAATAGTAGACTGGATGGAGTAGACTAGATAGAACAGACTATGGTATAGACTGTATATAGTAGACTGGATGGAATATACTGTAAATAGTAGACTGGATGGAGTAGACTACATGTAGTAGATGGGATGGAATAGTCTATAGTAGACTGGATGGAGTAGACTGGATGGAATCGACTGTATATAGCAGCCTGACTGGATGGAGTAGACTGAATATACCTGGACTACTTAAGTTGATGTTGATGTAAATGATATAAATTTTAGTCATTATGTGGCAACGTTTTGTTGCCGCAGAATGACTTACTGCCACATGAATTGTAGACAAATTAATGTCCGTTTTGGCGTTCCATAGGGGAGCTGCCACTAGCAGCTCCTTGCAGTAAGTTTCCTTCTCTGTCTATGGCTATAAACGTTTACCGTAGTATTTACTGGCTGTTTAATTTAAAGCTCTCGTCTACATAATATTTAAGCCAATGGCATTACAGCGAGCGGGCTGATTTGACCAATCTTTGAGCGCTAATTTCAAAGGGTGTTTAAAATAAGAGACAATTCCAAACCGTTGTGCGTAACTACAACCGGAACAAGTTCTACTTCAACTTGGCTTCAGCATTGTCATCAAACCTCATTTTCATAAAGTTTGAAACTGTTGCTTGATTTGAATACATACTGTACTCAGAACGTCTTCGGAAAATGTCAAAAAATCGTCCAGAACTAAGAGTGAAAGAGGTTCCGGACATCGTTCACGATCCAACGAAAAATAAACAATACAGAAAAGGAAAATTCCTCGGAAAGGTAGGAAATCTAGTTTTATTAAATTATATTTAGTAAACCTTCGAAATAATTATGTCGATTCAGTACTGAGTACTACTACTACTACTAGTACTAACTACTAGTAGTACTAGTACAGTAGTACTAGTACTACGTTAGGGGTCTAAGCAGGCTATTTAGGCTATTTTGATCGATGTCATGTCACACTCATTCACAACCTGTGCAGTAATACTACTTCTAGTAGTAGTACTAGTACTAGATCTTTAGCCTTAGCAATCCAATCGAAGTAGTATTGGGGCTGAGAAGTTGATCAGTTTGGCTTTTGAAGCCGTGGCATATGCTGCCGTTTGTTTGGTTTAGATCCAGGTTCTTTCTTAGAAGGGTTTTCTTAAAAGCCAGTAGTACTAGTAGTACTAGTAACTATACTACTAGTATTACTAGTAGAGCCTAGTACTAGTAGTGCTACTACTAGTACTATAGTACTTGTAGTAACTTGTATTGTAGTACTACTACTAGTAATATTAATAGTAATAATAGTATTACTATTAGTACTACAGTACAGTACTCAGTAGTATAATAGTAGTACTAGTAGTATAGTACTATAATATAATCTATATGGCTAGACTTGTACTATTAATACTAGTAGTACTAGTACGTACTACAACTTACAAGTGATATAATATTAAGCTAATGATCATTGCCTGCAGATATCAGTACTTCTGTCGTTGGACCCACCAACGCTTGTTCGTGAAAAATACTTCTTCATATTTTAGGGGCGAACTTGTGGTAGGTGCTTACAATCAGTGGAATTATCACCTAACATTTTCACTCTGTCTTATACTCTTAGTGAGCATCGCAACATTGTAGGCCTGAAGTACAGTTGGACGATTGCTCAAAAGTACTGTAGACTAGTGTAGGATACAGTAGCCATCAGCAGTGGCAGTAGAAACTAGTAGTATTGGCAGTTACCAGTCATTTTGCCCATTTGCCTGATTTTAATTCCGCTACCAGTTCGCCCCTAAATTACCAGTTTGCCCCCAAAGATCAGGTACCTACCAGTTCTTCCCCAATTACAGTATCTATACTATAAATGATAGTACCTACTACCCGTGCCTTGTGTCAATCTCGGCCATATTATCTAAAACGGTTGATGTCCTGCAATGTTTTGACAGATTTTATCAAATGATTTGTTAGGTAAAATGTCGTAGGTAAAAACTGTTGATGTCCCGTATCATTATTTGCACGCAGGCTCGAGTCATAGTTTACTAAAGCATGTTCAAATCAAGCTACTTCTGCCTTTGAAAAGTAATTTATCATGAAATAAATTTAGGTGTGAATTGGTAGGTACGTGGGGGAAAATTCGTAGGTGCCTGAGGAAAACAGGCAATGGGGCAATAATGACCGGTTACTGGCTAGGCTACAATACATAAAGACATCAAGCATTCCAAACTGTACATACGAAACAAACCAGGACAACTAGCAATATTGAAGTTATGCACAGTAGTATAGGCCTACCGCGTAGCTCCGTACAGTATGTATAGTATCAATTTATGCAATTTAACTCTGCTGTAAGTGATTTTCTTTTATGAAAGCTTACATGTGTTCACAATTACAAGATGTCTTTGAAGGCATGCCAGCCTAGTTTCATAACTTCAACAGAAAACTGTGCATTGTTTGTTTTACATAAATAGGGTTTTAATAAAAGATGAATCAAATGTGTTTTTGTGAGATTTGGCACACAAAGACCAAACAACCAAGTTATGGGCAATGTTGAATTGCTTTGAGCTATTAGTATAGTATAGTATACTATAGATAATAAGGATCCTGAACACAAATACCCTAAATTCTACCATTATCGGAAAAATAAGCATCAATACCATTCTCACTAACTAGCAATAGCATATACCAACGACCCAGGCAAGTCATTCAACTCATCTACCATGCACTCTCTGCGAAAAGAAGTAATATCTGCTAACATGGAAAAATACTTGCGAAGCTCAAGACTATGACATAGCTCTGGTAGGATTATTGTGCGAGACGTCAGCCTATCAAAAACATGGGCTATTTTAAAGACCTGCAAAAGATCAACAAGAAGGTGTCTCAGTTCCAATGTAGTAAGCTTCAGAAGTAACAGACACTGCTCATAAGACTAAGAAGTAATGGAACTGATAAATTTTGTTGCCCTCCTTTGAATATGCTTAAAAATAAACCTATCCTTAGTCAAATATGGATTTCATGCCCGAACAGCATGCTCCAGATGAGGCCTCACCATCTGTTTATACAATCTAAGAACAATGTCCTTGTGAAGAAACTTAAAATTTTGCCTATATAATCAACCTTAAAATCCAATTTGCCCTCTTGGCAGATTCGACACACTGCTTAGATGGTTTTAATGAAGAATTCAAATAGACACCGAGATCTTTCTCATGCTGAACTACCTCCAAAATTCTACCGTCAATGTTATAGACCTTCCTAACATTACCAACATGCATATCTTGCACATGCCAACATTGCAAAATATACCCCAAACCCTTGACCATTAAAAAATTTATCTAGATCAACCTATTAATCAACAGAGTCAGCCTCAGAACTTACCTCTCTGTAAACATTTGTGTCATCCGCAAACTTTTTTATCTTAGAAACACTAACCGAATCATCCAAGTCAATAATGTAAGCAATGAATAACAATGGACCCAACACAGAGCCTTGGGGAACACCACTAGTGATACCTATCCAAGGAGAAACAGATCCACCAACAACCCCTCTTTGTTTTCTTTTTCCTAACGACCTAACCACTCACCAATCCACTTTAACAAACACCCATTGATACCTAAACATTCCAATTTGAGCCTTCTGAAATCCAAAATACCACATCCACAGAATTAGTAATATCCTTCAGTTATTCAAGCATATTTGTAAGACACAACCTATTTCTTGTAAAACCATGTTGGAAACTATTGATTACTGAGTGCTCGTCCAGAAACCGAAAAAGGATTCATCCTTGATAATCTTACACAAAAATAGGGGTAATATTAGCAAGTTTCCAATCACCTGGAACCACACATAGTGTATGATGTTTTTCTTCTTTATTTTAGTGTTTTATAGGTGCAGATTGACTGTATGTAACAAAACATGTATTATTGTAGCAATGTCAATAGAGTCCAAAGATTTTACCCCTTAACTTGCATACCATTATACTATTTTCCGTCTCCAGGCTATGACTCACCCATAACCGACCTGTGGCCCAGTTGGGTCCATTTTAGTGTTGATGTACCTGATGCAATGAATGTAGAAAGAACTTCAGCTATATAATCTATACACATATAGCTCATTATAAAAACCGTTATTAGTTACAATACCACTATAGTTTCATCCTACAGTAGGTTAAATAATGCCAGGTGAATTTCTGGAATTTAAATGCACAGGTTGTACAGTACGGTCAGTAGTAAAATATCAGAAACACATTTTTAGTACAGTTTGTTCAATTCCTGGCATACTTATTTAGCATAATTTTTATTTTCCAGGGAGGATTTGCTAAATGCTATGAACTGATAGATACACACACTGATGAAATATTTGCTGGAAAGGTGGTCTCTAAGGCCCTATTGGTAAAACAACATCAAAAAGACAAGGTAAGGGACTACTAAACAATAAGTTTGTACTATATATTATAAGTATTTATAATATTTATGTGTTATTTTACATTTTCAAGGTGTGCTGGCAAATACACTATTAACAAAATGTGGGAAACATGCATATTTAAAGTTTAAATACACTGTGAGGTGAGAATGTGGCTTAGCAGAACTATAACTCTCTCAACTTAATTGAACAGGATGTAACTCCTTCAGTGCAGCTGATGTGATGAAACAATGATTGCCCATTTAATGGTGCGATGCTACAATGATTGCCCAGTTAATGCTGGCAGCTGTTTTACAGAGTTGATGAAAAATGTCCCACCTCCCTCTTTCTTTGAGTAATGGATGAAAGATCTACTAGGTACATTCACATCGATCAGAAGAGAACATTAAATGGTCAGAAAAAATGTTGGTCCTGGGAGTAGGAATGTCTAGTTAATGATGTTATGCTACAATGATTGTCCAGGTAACAATGTGATGCTACAATGATTGCCCAGTTAAAGATGTGATGAAACTTTGATTGCCCAATTAATGGTGCGATGCTGCAATAATTGTCCAGTTAATGCTGCGATGCAGCCGATGTACCATGATTTCCAAGGTAATGATGTGATGCTACTGTACAATGATTGCCCAGATAATACTGTGATACTACAATGATTACCCAGTTAATGCTGCGATGCTACAATGATTTCCCAGGTAACGATGTGATGCTACTGTACAATGATTGCCCAGTTAATACTGTGATGTGATGCTACAATGATTGCCCAGTTTACGGTGTGATGCTATGATTGCCCAGTTAATGCTGCGATGCTACAATGATTTCCCAGGTAACGATGTGATGCTACTGTACAATGATTGCCCAGTTAAT
>JAODAG010191806.1:10905-25405 GCA_027574785.1 Orphnurgus asper | reverse complement strand
ATTATATAGATATATTATATAGATATATTATATAGATATATTATATAGATATATTATATAGATATATTATATATATTATAGAAAGCTATATTATTTAAAGCTATATTATATAAAGCTATATATATTATATAATGCTATATATATATTATATAGATATTTTATAAGGCTATATGTATTATATAAAGCTATGTATATATATATATGATATATATCATATTGCATTCTTGTACTGCCTACTCAGATATTACTGCCAATAGGGGAATACTGGCCAGTGCTCAAGCCAAAGTGGAGATGGCAACCAGGTCAAATTTGCCTGATGCCAATTTCAGCAGTCCTTCCAGACTCCATTCTGGTCTCAGCAGTCACCTGAGTGGTACAGCATTCCTGGATACAGCCAGCATGGACAGCACTGTGTCAGTCTCAAGTATGCCCGGTGAACTTGAACCACAGGATATGCGTTACTTACGTCCAGAGGGAAGTGACTCTCAGAGGTCGGTCAAAATGCAAAACAGTGAACTGTAAGTAGAATCCCTAATTGATAACTGTAATATTGAAAGGAGAATGTTTATAGGAAGATTATGAAAAGAAACTGTCATTGTTGCATATGTGTTTTTATCTTCAGTCTGCCATAGCTTTTCACGTTCTGATGACCAGTACGTGTACAATTAATAGGACTAATCAAATCATCAATTGCATTGTTTGTTCTCTTCAAAATGTGAAACATGCATTTATACGACTAACCGAAATGATGTATATACTAATTGTTATCATATCCTCATTTTTCCAAATATGTCTATCTTCCTTCAATATTTGTTTGCCCTTTGTTATAAAACACACACACATATGTTGTCATGATATAATGCCATTTTTACTTGTCAAAGTTAAGGAATTCATAGTTTATTATAATAAACTATGAATTCCATATACTACATTCAGGAATTAATATATACCATTCAAAGTTACATATTTCTCTGCTTCTGCTAGAGTTTTGAGTTAATGAACAATTATCATGTATTGCCTGCATATTTTTTTACACGGTTTTGGTTAATTAGTGCATTTTATAGCAGCTGTACTTTAGAAAGGGATGCCATAGGCATAACTACTACAATTCTTTGGAAGGGCGCGAGGTGTAAGGCTGTAGGAAAGTGGATGCAAAATACTTGAAATAATTATATTCCTGTAAAGTCAAATGATTGTTATTTATTCTTGGTTGTGGGTGGGATGCCACTCTATGTTGTGGGTGGGATGCAGCTCTACTAGTATTGACAACTTTGACACATTATTTGCCTTACATGTTCCTGATAGTCATTCCCTTTGACCCAATAAACACATACTCCTCTGACCTTCATCCTGCTATACAGGGAATCAGAGGCAGGCAGTGAATACTCGTTATTTGAAGCTCTTCGCGAGTCCATCTACTCTGAGGTAGCCACCCTCATTTCTCAGAATGAATCGCGACCCCACTTCATGATCGAGCTCTTCCGGGAGCTGCAGATGTTAAACACAGATTACCTGAGGCAAAGGGCGCTCTATGCTATCCAAGATCTAATCACAAAGTTCCTCGCAGACGACAGTGGAGAAGTGAAAAAGGTCAATGAAGTTACAGCGGTGAGAGATTTTGGCTTAGTTGTAACTTTCAATCATTTTCATGAAGTATTTAACATGTAGTGTCTGCACCAAACTTTTGTCCATCTGTCCATCTTCTCTGTTTAATGTAATTAATACATTCCTCTATATTTCTGCTTTCGTACCGTTCCGTTCCACATCCACAAATCGTCCCACTTGTCCAAAGTCTGTCTCATTTATCCAAACTTCGTCCCCACAAAATCCCCTCCCCAACATAACCCCAATACAAACTAAACTGGTCTCCATTATTAGCAACAAAGACTCATCCACAAAGGATGGAAAACTCCCCAATAGACAATAGGATTAAGAGGTAGCAGGAAGTGTGCTCCTTTCTAAGCTGCAAACAGTGATTGTCAATTCAAGGCCATCACTTGGATTATAATCCTTGTGGATTATAAATCCTCGTGGCTGACTGCATTAAGTATAATTATTCATCAAAAGAAGGAATACTAAGAGTATGAGACAATGTTGGCAATGTTATTTGATTACAAAACTATATAAAAAAAGTTCTTTGTCATCAAAGAGGCATATGTTCACTGTAATATTCCAGACATTCCATCTCTTCATAAATGAAACTACGACACTAATAATTTGGTGGAATTTACACAAACTGAATCTTCCTGCAAGATACTGTGACAAATAAGATTTCGTTCTAAACCAGTTGGAAGGACTGTACATGTGCATATTGCTCTTCCCGCCTAGTCAGTAATGCGGGAAATGTTTATGCCAGTGTTTACGGAGAATTTGGGGGAAGAGAAGCAACATTTGGGGTGGGGAAGGAATGGGAGTGGAGGCGCACCTTTGAGTCTGGTGGGAGGGGTACGAAGTGCAAAATTCTGTCATTTAAAGCGACCATCAGTTTCCTTTTAGATTTTCTAATCTTGTTAAATGAGCTACCCTACTGCTTACAAACAACACATCAATTTAGAAATGAAATCATCATGCTTACTCGCTAATTCAATTAAGATTTCCTCGTATTTTAAAAGTTTTATTTCTATCATTTCTTTGGAACGGAAAGCGGAATACAGAATTCCGGTTTCTGTTCCGGGTTTTTATTTTTATTTTCCCAATTTACTGCTCCTCCCCCTTTCAGCTCCTCTCCCAATCAAGTGATTACTCAAATTCAGTTAAGCTTTGAGTTACATTTTTTTTTTGGTAAATTTACAGTTGATCCGCATATGTTATTGCTTATTTTTGTTCCCGTCTTCCATTTTACTTTTGTTTAAATATTTTTACCATCAATTTCTTGTGTGTTTTCATTCAATAACCGCAGTGCCTTCTTTCCGTGAAGATTTGAGTTCCACGTTTTGTATTTTGTTGGCAATTTACCGTTCGAGCGACATCCGTTATTTCTTGTATTTTATTTTTGCATTTACCTGTCTTCCTTTTTCCTTTTGTTTATATTTTATTACTGACAATCGCTTGTGTATGTCCATTCAATAACCCTATTGCCTTCGATCCTCCTCCCCCTAAACAAGAGTTCAAATTTAGTGAAGATTTGAGTATAGCATTTTTTGTTTATTTTCTGCAATTTGCCATCCATAATTTTTCCTTTTCATTTTCTGACAATTTGAATTTGCCATATACATGTATATCTTTGCACACATACATTCCGAATGTATATCGAATACGTAAGCAATATATACACAAGATGAATTCAACATCAGATTCATACATACATGCAAACTCATACTATTTATACGATCTGAGGTCCACACATTTTCATGGATGTTTGCAGTACATGTGTCACGGTGGGAATTTCTGGCTTGCTAAGTTTCATACACCTCGTGTAACAAATTCGAACTTTATCCTAAAAATATTGTTTGGAATCATTAGTTTCGAGATATTATCTCTTAGAATGTTGTTATAAACTTTCAATGGTTAGGATTGTATTAAATGAGAAAGATGCAAAATGAATATCGGATCAGCTGTTGTATATCAGTATAGCACACCTGTCATCCCTGCTCGATATGTCTGTATCAGCATAGACCACCTATGTCATCACTGCTGAATACATCTATATCAGTATCAACCACCTATGTTATCTTTGCTAGATATATCTATATCAGTCTAGACTACCAATGTCATCCTTGCTAGGTACATCTATCCTATGTCATCCCTGCTAGGTACACGTATATCAGTATCGACCACCTAATGTCATCCTTGCTAGATACATCTATATCAGCAGTATACCACCTATATCATTCTTGTTAGATCTATATCAGTATAGACTACCTAGTTTACCCTTGCTACATACATCTATATCAGCATAGACCACCTATATCATCCTTGCTAGATATATCTATATCAGTATAGACTACCTATGTCGTCCTTGCTAGATACAGCTATATCGGCATAGACCACCTATGTCCTCGCTAGATACATCTATATCAGCATTGACAACCTATATCATCCTTGCTAGATAAATCTATATCAGTATAGAGTACCTATGTCGTCCTTGCTAGATACAGCTATATCGGCATAAACCATCTATGTCCTCCTTGCTAGATACATCTATATCAGCATAGACCACCTATATCATCCTTGCTAGACATATCTATATCAGTATAGACTACTCATATTAGGCTGGTAGATTCAGGATCAGTATAAAGCAATTAGGATTGTCTATTTCCAATTCCTCTGGTATCCATTTTCACTTCAGCCTTACCTCAATTGGCCATATTCTACTGTCTCTGAGCATACCCCCAGTGAGAGTTTCTTTACTTCAGAGGAAGAGGAAATGAAGGTATTAATATTGTCTGTCTGTATACATACATGTGTGTTTGAGTAGTTATATAGTAGTAATATTTTTATTTTACAATTCCTGTATGTAAGTTTTTTTTTTTTTTTGGGGGGGGGGTTGGTGGCTTTTCCCCCCGTCTTTGTTACCCAATGCATAACTCTTCTGTGCTTCATCAAAAACGATTGCATTAGTTCATACACTTCAACAGTTTCCTCCAAAATGCAATAAATGTGCAATTTACTAGTCTGGAAATTCTATTTTAATTTTTTATTAAAGCAATATTCAAATTATCCTGTGCAACTGGCCAATAGGATTTGCCAAACACTGAGATATACTATTTACCTTTGGGGGCTAGCCATATTGTCTAATTTTTTAGTGCTTATCTATTGAACCCAATAAGTGATGATTTTTTTTGTAAATTTGTATGCTCTTGGCATATAAGGGAAGTTACGAATGTTTGAGACGGCCAGATCATCTTATATAAGGCCAGCAATTTATTCATTCCTACTGAATTTTACATCACTGTCATAGGAAAAAGGAAATATTCCATTTATCAGTGTCCATGGGAAAAGTAAGCAACAATATGGGTTAAGCCAATGATTAACAACATGTATTTTATCCTTTAACTATATTGAGCAGAGAGCATCAATTTTTACTCTAAAATTTTGCATTATAGACTCAATTATATGGACAAAAGCCTGGTGTTCATGCCAGTGACAGCAATAATTCATTAGGTGGCCTTCAGTATGACTATGTAGAGAACGTTGATTCAGCGAGCTCTATGTCCACGCCACCCTCTATTGGAGGTCCTGGGGACTTTGGATTTGCAAATGATGAACTGGGAAACACAGTCATTCATCTGGACAAAGCCTTAAAAGTGAGTTACATATGTAGAACCTCCCTACAAACCCACTAATGCAGCATGTTCTGTTTTCTGGTGACTGTGTCTTACCTTGTATGTAGATTATTTCTTGCTGGTCTTGTACATCTGGCCCGACTGATTTTTACTAAATTTTAGCTCAACTGTGACTTTATGACATTAGAATATAAAATCTATCCATCCATCTGAACTATCTATCTACATCGTAGAAAGGCTACTGCTCCCAGACTGTTGGTCCAATGTTGACGAAACTTGGTCAACACGTCACATATATTTGGAGATTGGTCAGTTAGGGTCAACAGGTGGGCTCTCTTGGCCCGGCCTTACCTGACCATCGCTCAATTTGGCCCTTCTGTTCAAAAGGTTGGACAACCCTGATCTAGGTATATTACTTTTATTCACAATAATGTAATAAGGCATGGCCTATACTTAATCTTTTCTAATCCACCTAGTTACCAATCAAGTTTACATTCTCTAGTTTTCATCCTGTCCCTACAGAGTATGCGTGAGTACGAGAGGATGAAGGCAGACTCCTCCGGTGCAGGTACCACCAGCTCAGCTCTTATCTCCAGCAAGAAAGAAACTGACTCTCCTACTGATGTTACCAGTAACAGCTCAGCTCAGGACATGGGTAGCGAGAGCTCCTTGTCTGATTTACCAGTAAGAGTTCTTTGGGTTCAAAGATCTTTTCATTTATCTTTTTTCAGCACTTTTGAGCAGAACAATCTTAAATAAAATATTTCAGGGTTTTAGTAATAAGCATAAAGGTTTTTGAGAACAATTAAGAGGACTTGAATTTCTTTTCACATTTTGTGTTATTTTGAGGTTTTCGAAGGGCTTGAGGATCACATTTTTCTGAATGTCCCTGAGCATTTCCAGAACTTAGTGGATTGCATTCACTATTGGCCTCCTGTATGTTCTGAGTGATCAGTGACCTGGAAATTTAGTCCTACGAAACAACTTCCTTGTTACTGGTCAGGTTCTTGGAAGTGTTGAGTAATAGTTTGACGAATGTTTTGAAACACTTTGAAATTTCTTCCCTGGTATTGCTTTTAAAAAACCCTTTCCACAAACATGGCAGTACATACTAACCCCATTGGTTTTTTGTTGCATCCTGCAGAGAGCAACAACAGAGACGCAGTCAAAGTATTTGCAGTCTCAGTCGCGGCTAGACAATTGCGTTGATGCCCAAATAGTTAGCATGTAGTTCGACGACGAGATCTTCCATGGCCTGTGATGTCTGGAACATTCTACAGAGGACATGTGCGGCCATCTTATTTTAAGTTGGCAGGCCGATCGTAGACTGCTACACAGAGCTATGAAGCAACATACCATACCCATGTTTTGGCATCTGCTTGGTGCACTGATGAATGCTGTATCATTCCTAATTTTAGCTTGCTGAATTTGCCAACTCTTCTAAAATTGCTCCACCAGACTACTCCATGAAGGGTGATTAAATTATGCAAACAATCAGAAGTAGAAAGGTCCTGAGGGCAGGCACAAAATCGATGTAAAAGCCTTGACCATAAGTGACCATCATTGAGTCTATTGAAACATAAGGGCAGTACTCTTTCACTTTAAAGGAAACAGAAATGCACCTAATTTAACTATTTCAAAAGGAAACCAAAGAGAGCAAACCTCCCCAATTATCTTCCAATTCCATTTGCAAGATATTTACATTGTTACACGTACCAGAGGGCTGCCAATTTTCTAAGACACAGTATCATAGCTTCACACAATGTCATAGCCTCACCAAAGAGATGTGAAACCATAATGATTTTCCATTATAAATTAGATTACCTGTTTTACAAATAAAATGGTCCAGTGTTTTGAAATTTACTATTGCTGTGGAATGTACACAAATTCATATTTGCAGAAAGAAACTTGCAACTAGTATTTAGAAAATGGAAAACAAGAAGTTAGAAAATGAAGAAACAAACATTTTTCCATGGCTGGTGTCACTTCCCCAGAAGTGATAAAAAACTTTGTTGTGCTGAACAAGATTTAAATAATTCATAAATACAGTACAATTCCATCCCAGTTGACACTTGAACTAGTCTGCGACATGTACAACAGTTTGTGGAAGATTGGGACGAATTGCGGATGAGTTTGAATGTGGTATAAATGGATTGATCCAAATTGTCCACTATTGTGACGAGTTGTCAACAATAGCATGAAAGAGAAGCTTATGGGATAAAGGTTGATCGATGGATAGCAACTTTTAGCAATTTTTTTCAGTATTGATTTGTCGAGGTTTCAATAATTCCATTGTATACGTAAAATTCCGATTGTATGTGTCTTGTGTATGTAGTCTGTACACAAGACATGGGACATGGGTGCTGCATATCTTGCGATGAATCTGTGTCAAACTCCTTCCGAAACTAGACTGACATAAACAATATTTATTTTGCATCTTTCTCATTTAATTGGAAGTTCCTAAAAATATTCAAAGAGATATTCAACTCCCAAAACTGATTAAGCCTAACAATATTTTTTATAACAAAGTTCACATTTGTTACATGGTGTTCCATGCTAATTGCGATCCTGAAATTCCAGCCATGACACGTGTACTGCATTCAAACACATGAAAATGTATGGTACGCAGGCTAGTGTTGAGCCGATGTTGCCAATGTCGGTTCTGGTCGATATCTGATATTTCAATCAGAATATCGGGCCAATACCGATATTGTAAACCATGTTTGTAAATGGTCATAATTATTATCCGAAGCGTTCAGATCATCATAATTCATACAGTTACTCCCAATAAAATTATGTACCCAAAATTGTTGTTTGTCCATAGATGCTCCTCAAACGGTAGGGTTGGTCGGTGTTTTGTATTTGAATGTGAAAAGATCGGACCGATAGTTGACTTTATCGGCAAAACACAGATCGGCAAAATTGCGCCAATTTTCCGGTTTGCTTTTACTGATGTGTAAATATTTGTGATATATGATATGTTAGTCTGTTACATTATACAGTAGCATTTATAACTAGTCTACTTTGTACATTGCAATGTTCTGATAAACAAACAGCACATGTTCGCTAAAGCAAGACCATGATTGGACAACATTGATATTCTCTATAAATATAATGTCCGAAGTAAGTTTCGGTTATAATAAGTTAATAAATATTGTTTGACTACTTACTGTATGTCTTACTCTAGTTTGTGCAAATCTAAGATGAAATATTGAATATATTTAGCATAGGCTGATTTTGAAATGGAAAGTTCAATATCGGACGGAGACTTGGCAATCAGTACAAATTTTGCCGATACCCATATTCAACCTCAAAATATATTGAAAACCGATAATCAGCCCTACACTAATAAAGGCACTGTGGTTATTGAATTGAAACACAAAAGCAATTGTCAGAAATAAAATGTAAAACAAACGGAAGACATGTAAAGAACAATAATAACGGATGTCACTCGAATGGTGAGGTAAATTGCGAAAACAAAATCGCTCAAACACTCAAAAAACTCAAATCTTAACCGAAAAAGGAAAATGGAAGGAAATTGGAAATCGCGTAATCGACAAGAAAAAAATAACAACAGTCGTGTACGGTACATTGTGGTACTGAAATCTGAATTTGAATTTAGGAAGGGCCGAGGTTGAAGGCACTTGGGTTATTGTATGGAAACACAAAAGCCAATTGTCAGAAAATTTACAAGGAGAACGGTAGGCGCATTAATGACAAGAAAAATAATGAATGTCGTATACAGTAAATTGTGAAAGTAAAGCAAAAAATGCAGAACTCATTATTTTGTGCAGCAATCCAAGCATGGCCTAGTATCCACAATCACTGTTTGTGTAAAAAGGAGCGCACTTCCTGCTATCTCTTAATCAAATTTTGTTTTGGGGACAGTTTTCCATCTGGCATGGACGAGTCTTTGTTGCTAATAATAGGTGACGAGTTTGGCTTGTATAATGGTAAGGCAGGGGGGGAATTTTGTGTGGAAGAATTTTGGACGAGTGAGACAGAATTGGACAAGTGGGACGATTAGTGGGAGTGTGTTGCTCCTCACTGGATTTAATACAATGAATCAATTGATTTTCCCCACAGTATCCTCGAATAGACACCCGTCAATTGGACCTCCAGATTAAATCCATAATGCAGGAGGTTATTCCATACCTTAAGGAGCATATGGATGATGTCTGCTCATCCCAACTCTTGGCTTACATCCGTCGGCTTGTCATGAACCTTGCCCGGGAGAGAGACGACAGCAGGGAGTTCGTCAGGTTCTTCAACAGTCAATTAGGCTCCATCTTGGAAGAGTCGCTCTCAAAGTTTTCTGGCAGAAAGTGAGTCAAACAGTCGTCTTTCCTCAGTGTCGTTAAAGTAACCAATGTAGAAGTAAAGCAGAGAATGTTTTAATAAAGTATGTTTTTTAATAGTTATTTCAAGTTCAGTTTTGTTATCAGTTTCATAAGGTTTAATCGCTCTGTGCTAACTTTCACAATGCACTGCTCTATGTAGCTTATTCAGTACTCTCCTTACAAAGAGAACTTGTGTGATTGCTGACATAATATCCTTAGTATTTTTAAGTAGTTTGTACGAAGAAAACAAACTTAAAAAACAAACATCGGTTTCTGTAATTTAACAATGCCTCCTAAGCACTCGCCCTTGGCAAATTAGTAACTGTATGCTTCTCTCTTGGCTTTAGGATGAGAGAATGTGGGGAGGATCTCCTGGTCGACATTTCCGAAATCCTTTTCAATGAGCTGGCCTTCTTCAGACTGATGCAAGGTCTGGATACTGCTGGAGATCAATTGAGAAACGAGATTGCACTGGAGGAGCAGGAAGATATGACTAAGGCAGAGGAGATCAAAGGAGAGGACGATGAAGATGTCAATGAGGATGAAGTATCGGAAGCCACCGGAACAGAGATGGAGCAGGAGGATGGCCTGGACGATGGTGATTGTGTGTGTTAGATGATTCAGGTGGTGGAGATTGGTAATGGGGCTAATTGGTAGATAATGGAATGCAATTAGTCTTGCGGTGGTCGAATAGGTATGGGTAAAATATTTATATATATCAAGGAGAGAGATTCTCTAAAATCTTGGAAGTACTTGAATTTAATATTCTATTATCAAGACTGAGAATACTTTGTGTAGTATTCCTTAATAAAGTGCCAGGAATGTGCAGAAATTTCTTATTAAAGTGTTTGAAGAACAATGTTTAGAAAACCGTGTTTCATCTCAGGGTTATGTGCTTAGAATTTGGATAAAATTTCTGGAGTGTAATAAAAAAACTGTCATTTCCAGTCACCACAGATAACACCACAACTGATGAGGAAGAGAATGAAGTGCTGGCCAAGATGGATGATACCATGGCAACAGTGGTGGAGATGGGCAGTGCCCTGGTTCAAGAGGCCATGGAGAGTGCCATGTCTAATGTATCCAAGTTTGAGGCAGAGGAACTGGGCAATGTAAGTGGACTACGAGGTTGGAACATCACCTCCTATTATTTTTATTCCTGTGGAGCTGCATAGGCGAGGTGAGAGTGTGGCGTAGCGTCTCGAGTGTCAGCTTCTAAGCCCAAAAGGTCGTCGGTTCGATTTCCAGCACAGCTGTTTTACAGTGCTGATGAATGCAGTCTTCCATGGCGTTTAGTGGGTTGTATTATATTTTCATTAGGCTTTTCACTGCTTCAGTGCAGTGGTAATAAACATGGTGCTTTCACTTCCCTCTTTCTTGGAGAAAGTGGTCAAAGATCGAGGTACACTCACGTCCGTCAGACGGGGATGTTAAATGGCAGTCCTGAAAACAGGATCAGATGGATGGGGTACTTGCCTACCTCGTAACTTCTGGACGTTGGTCAAAAAGAGGAGGCTTGTTGAAGATGGTGGTCATCCACGATCACAACACCGAACAGGGCTTTTTTATGAGCCAATGAGGCTGCCTAACCCTTAATATACTAAACTGTAGTAGAATGTAGTTTATTGGAAAATGGATGCTTGTAGACGAAGCCTGTAAAGTGATTAATTCGTTAAGCTTCTCTCCCTCTCGTTCCTCCGTAATGTAAGTTAACTAGGAGTTGTAGTACTTCTCATACCACTGAAGTTAAATGGTTGAGTAGAAATTGGCTTCCAAATGCTTGGACCACTATATGCGGATCAATCAATTGCATCAATCAAGACATTGGGTGAGCCTCCCAATAACTCCATATCTTAAGCTTTCCTAGGCTGCAGAGATAGGCACCAGTCTTATAAATAATTAATTTACAAAGCTTTTCATCTGTCTCCTCACAATTGTGGAAATGTTCTATCATTGTTAGGGGTCAATGTCATTTCTGACCATCATATTATGCCAGTATGGCAGCTTTTGTCCCATTCTCTGAAAGTTATAGGACCATGAAATGAGCCAAGACATGTCTGGACATCTCAAGCTCTGCCATTATATATACAAGCAGGAGCTTAGCAGCATGTATCAGTGACTCTAGATCGACCCACATATGTGGGGGATTTCCAACATGATAGACATATTGTAGCAAATGCTAACTTCAAATATTGTTGAGACTAATTCATTTGGGGTGTTATCTCTTCTTTGAATGTTATTAGGAACTCAATTGTTAGAATTATATTGATTGATGAAGATGGAAAAGTATCATTTGAGGTCTATATCAAATGAGTTTAGATGATAATGTAATAAATAATGTAACTGCTCCTCACATTCAGTGAGGATTATTTGATACTGGTAGTTTAGTTTAACTGCCATAACAGTGTAATAGTAATACTTAGCCTAAGGAAGAATAAAACAACGCATGCTCCTAGTCCTCTAACATTACAAAGATCTATTTACTGTTGTGATTGAACTTGATGGAGAGTCAACAGAAAGGTCTGAAAGTCTACCAAATCTGGTAATATCAATAGATTTATTTTAAACCTGCATTGCCCTTTCTGTATGAGCTCTCTTCGTACTATAAGGTCTTCTGTGAAGTACTCAAGCAGTAGTGAAGGATTGTCTCTATAGAGAAGAGGAGGCTGAGAAGTCACTCACAATGGTTGCTAAGGTGTCCTATTGTTCAGCCTGTGATGTCACAGGCTCATTAACTTGGACAAGGAGCAATGTGTTGCTCACTAGTGCATGAAAAATATGCAGTAGGTGAACAAAAGGGTGAGAGTTTTACACTGTTTTACAATAGCCAGAAATGGCATCTCCCCCATTTCAAAATGCTCTAGAATAAGACAGTGTTCTCTTTTGTACCTAGCACCGTGACGACTTGTTTGCCGCACAGACCTTCAGTGAGAATGAAGAGTAAGTATCTTCTCTTGAATATTCCTCACCATGCCTCATGTTTCAGATAGGATGAGATGCAATTAATTTGCAGGTCATTCTCCAGTGCACTGTTAGGAATCTCTTGTGAATGGTCTAAACCTTTTTTGTGGACAATGTTTTTGTTTGTGGACGATGTTGATCTCGGCAGGGAATAGCATAATCATGTATGAAGCATGTATATATATATATAGATATATATATATATATCTTCAAATATGGGGTTTAGGGTTTGCAGGAAATAATCCTATTCTGTATGAAGCATACATAGTTATCTCAAATGTTGTCCATCAACAGGATCTCAGAGAGATCTTCCACCCTGTTGATAATCTTCGCACATGACAAACCACAATTCATGACTTCTGCTTGAAAAGTTTGGTCATGCTTTTATCTGTCTGTATTATATAATTACTGCAAATGTTTAGATTGTTGCTTGTAAATTGAATCACTCATTCTATCTTAACAACAATTACAATCTACAATGCTAGTGCAGTCTTTGTCCCTCTTTTTAATTTCAGTGATAGCGAAGCTGTGGACGACAAAGGCATGAAAATAGAGCTCTCCATGAGTGAATCGAAGGCAGTAACATGGTGAGTTTTCGTCTTTATAGTTCCGATGATCATCAGAGCCTATGCAGTCAAGTCGGCGTGCATGAGTGTGGTATTTTACTATAGTGTGCGTGTGTATGCCTTGTAAATGTGATAACTCCATTTGTACAGTTATCAAACTTCATAGTGTGGCATGCAAGTCTGCCCATCTTAGTGAGTACAAGAACCCGACGGAGTCATTCTAGGTTAAAGTCTGAAAACGTGTAAACACGATAACTCCAAATATGCAGCTTGGGCAGACATATTTGGTTGTAGGTCCACATTAGTGAGTATGAGAATTGTTTTTGGTGGTGATCAAAGGTCAGTTGAGGTCAACAGAGGTCAACTTTGAAAACAATGTAAACAACTACAAAGGTACTGCTCAGTCAAACTTTATATATGGTATGCTGGTCGACCTTAGTGAGAACAACAACCATAATGTTGGTGGAGGTCAACAGAGTTGTATGTCTGGAAACATTTAAAAATGATAACTTCACACAGTACAGCTTGTTCAAATTTTTTATTTGGTATGTAGCTCCACCGTTGTGATTGCACAAACCCTTTTGTTTTTAGTGGAGGTCATTTGACGCTAACAGAGATCAGTCCTAAAAAAGATTACTCAAAAAGTTCAGCTGATGGTATGTCGATGCACCTTACATTTAATGAACTTGTTTGGAGGTGTTGAGAGGCATTATATATATACAAGCTTTGATCCTGCAAGTATTCACGAAGGGGTGTAGCTAAGTTGAAATCTGTTGGATTTAGCATGGTAACTCAAGAAGAGATGTAGATAAATGTCATTCATGAAGAGAAGATTTACCCAATGCTATATATAAACAGTTGAAACAACATTTGGACCCCCAAAAATCGAGAATTGGTCAGGTATGATCAGACTTTGCTTTCATCTGTGGAAAACAGGGGGGGTATAAATTGATCATCTTTTTTGTGGGGTTCCCCTTCCCCCATCTCCATCACTGTTAAATTTTAGCCAAGTTTAAGAACACATCAACTTGGGACAAGTCTGCAGTTATTCTACAAGTGTGAGTTGCCTAACTTGAACATGTTTCTACATTGTAGTCAGTTCAATATTAAGGATTAAGGATTATTTATTACTGCTCCTAGCTATGGCAGTGAAGAAGATGACAATGACCAAGATGTCGTCTCAGAGAACAACGAAGAGACGGAGACTAGCGTTGGGATGTCCTCTCAGGTCCCAGCTGATCCGGTAGAGACAATACCCTCAACTAAAGTAAAAGATAACTCTGTTAGAGTGGACAAAATCACTCGGGCTGACCCATCTGTTGAGGTCACTACTCCTCAGGTAGACCCATCTGTTGAGGTAACTGCTCCTCAGGTAGACCCATCTGTTGAGGTAACTGCTCCTCAGGTA
>JAODAG010191695.1:0-13981 GCA_027574785.1 Orphnurgus asper | reverse complement strand
CCTTTTAGCCCGATCTGGGAATGGGCAGGTCGGGTTAAGTTTGCTGCATCGCTCTAAGGGCTGTTGTGCCCTAATGTTATGCTGCAAACTAACCGATCCACCTGATCACCTAGCTTACAGGTACATCCTAGGCAGACCTTTTCCCCTGGCAAAGTTTATCAACTACCGATGAACACTTAACAATGATTTACCAACTCCCCACTGGTTAACGAGGGCATATTGTTTCATTTCATTCCAACAGATCGCGAATCCTCTTGCAAGCGGCTCTGGAAAAGCAGAAACAAATGTTCATGCTTTCACAAGAATTTTAAAGAGCTGGCCAACGAAAAGTTTACTTCAATAATATTCTTACTTTCTTGTCCAATTTCAGCCAGGCTGTGTACCCCTTGCTGTCTAAATATTGCAGTCCAAAGTACCAGGTCTCCCGCAGTCCGATGGTACGACAGACCAAATCAAACAGCTGATGACCCGGTGCTTTCCACTAGAAAGAAAAACAAACAAGGGAATTTTCTAATAGCGGATTGTTACTCGGCGTATGGAGATGCATGGAAATAAAGAAATACAATTAAAGCATCATCTTTAGAATCTCGTCATCTCGTGCATTGTGTTTCTGAGAGACAGTTTAGTTGAGAATGTGTTTTGAGGATCAATCTCTTGCATCAAGTAATCAGTGACTCTATTATTAACTTGATGTCTATGTTTTGAGGATATGGCCTCTTGCTAACAAGTAATCAATGATTCTATTCACCTGATGTATATGTTTTGAGGAGCTGCCTCTTGATATCAAGTAATCAATGACTCCTATACACTTGATGGCAATATTTTGAAGAGCAACCTCGTGCTATCAATTCTATTCGCTTGATGTCTATACTTTGAGGATTGCAACTTCTTGCTATGAAGTAATGAATAACTTGATTCACAAATTCAATAACTTTAACGAAAGATGAATAATTTCTATAAAAGCGATTCAAGATCTTCTCCTCTTTTTGAGATATCAACAATTTCAATATTTGAGATGCACGAGATGAGACTTAATAACAGTCTAACGAATGTGACATCACAGAAGTCTTGGGATAGTCTGTGTCAATACCTGTTAAGTCTCTATATTCTACTTCAAACTTCTTTCATTGTGGTTATTTCCATTTGCTCACTTGAAATGTTGAGATCCTAGGCATGTACAGTACTTACAATAGTAAACACAGAGTACCCTAGCCGTCATGGAACTAAAAACTAAACAAATCATGCAGGAAGACGATGGGGTGTAATATTACACCCACCTTTCAAATCGTAGTATACTCAGCACTGTACTTACATCCATGCTGAACTCGAGTTCAGCATCCATGGTAGAGACACGAACTGTGAAGTTTCTTGGTTTCCTCCGCAGCATCGACATATCGTCATTCAGCTTGGTTCACGGTCAGTAAATGTTCAAATTGCCCACACTGGCACAGACACAGTACTCAATGGCAGTATACTTATCCTGTGTCTTTCTTTGGTAGTTTGCTTGAAATTTTTAGTTTACTTTGAGTTAGGTTAGTCTGGCATAATTTGAGTGAGTTCCATTACTACTAAGACAAAGAGAGTCCCAATTTCCACTCAGTACTATTGGGTCATATAGCCTACATGATGCTGTATTCATTGTTATTCAACTTCAATTCAGATAAATGTATTATAATAATATAGTCCTAAGTTGTGGTGGGTATAACTATAATAAGTACCATAAATGTATGGCGATCAAATACTTCGTTTACCAAAGCGGTTATAGCCTAGCTAGCATACTAAGTTAAAAATAGTGTTTGTCGATCTATACTCAGTCTCAGTTAATAAATTAATAATAGCAATCATACATAATTCATATGATAACATTTATATTTACATGAATCAACGATTTAGCCGGCTAGGCCTATAGTCAGTAACACTGCGAATAAACACTCAATTCAGTCAGTTAGTTTGTATTGTTGCCTGGATATCACCAAGTTGGAATAATTATGAATATAGTACTTGATAGTAGTACTAGTTTAGTACTAGTGACTAGTACTACTACTACTAAAGTTTAAGTACTACTACTACTAGTACTACTAGTACTAGCTTAGTTTAGTTAATTACTACAGGCCGCTATTCCGTTGCTTCCTCGTGAAACTTTAAGCCTTGGCTGTATAGCGAGTCTTCCTTCGGATATACCGGAATCTAAATCGACATTGGTGATGAGAAATTGTGTTTTGTATTTGTTGTAAAACTGGCCGAGTGGGGGGGGGGGGCGATACCAGTGGATATGGAATGCGTGTTGCCACACTATGCCATACCAATTACCATAGTTAGCATATTTTTGTTTCTGGTTAGGTCCCAGAGACTCTCAGTAGGATTGGAGCCCGGCTTGCTAACCGAGTACAACATTACACAGTACACGGGGGCGAGCGCGAAACCTCAAAGCTCAGCAAGTTAAAGTTATAAATATAAATCACTAATCTTAAGCTTCGTAAGGGATCCTTCTTCCTCCAGATTTATGTGCACTTTTTGTGGTTCAGGAATCCTTTTTACGAGGACATTGTCCTTTCTGATCCTTATTATCTATACTTACTCGTACTAGTATTATATTACTAGTATTAATTTACTATACGATACTAACTATGTTTAGTAAACATTCGCCGACGTTGCGTGACATCATTACTTTGGAATGCGAGGATATCCCCCCCTCTGCCGTTGAGTTCGTGTAAGATTAAACAAATATGGATTCATTAAAAAGTCTACTTAAAAGAGGCTCTAAGACAATTGATATATTGTCAAATCATGTTTTAAATTAAAGCAGGCTATAACGAGAATTTTTTATCTGCTTTTTAGCCATGTAATTTGTTTTAAACATTTACTCTTAGATTCCTTCTGATCATATTTTCGCGCTCTTTCAACCCTTCGTTTACACCGCGTTGCACGGAGTGAACGCTGGCGGGAGTTTACGACAAACCATAGTGTTTTGTTGCTCGAACCAAGTTTGAATCAAACACAGCTAAAAACAACCAAGAATATGGCTACGAGATTATCAGCGGGAGCCATAGCGGTAATCATAAGCTTTCAAATCAACAGATATGGGTCTATAGTCTATAGTTATGCCTAGCTTGCAGGGAATTATTATGATTTTGCTTGGCATAGGCATTCTGCCTGGGCTAGGCCACAATTCTGACTCCAGTTATACTTATAGTACTAGTAGTAGTACTGGTAGTAGTAGTACTAATAGTACTCAGTAAAACTAAGTTAGGCCCTTCACTCATTCGAAACTAGTAGTAATCTTTGCGAAGTACTACCGTGGCCTAGCCGCTATCGTTTATCATGTTAGTACATTGGCATTTCACTCTGCAACTGCAAGGTGTTTATGTTCTAACTTTTGTGCCAGTGTACTGTTAAAGTGACTTAATCAGTCCAACCAACGAAAAGCCATAGTTTTTATTGATAAAGTTTAGGGGTATCACATGTTGAATGTGTGATCTTCGAGACCAGGCTGTGTACATTTATATCGTGAATTTTCATTTTGGAATGTAGCCACGATACTAGGTCTGGAACAAAATTCTCTTTCTATATTAGTGGTAATACTGGTATTTGGAAGTTGGTAAGATATGAATTTTCGTTTTGCTGTAAAAATTGCAATAATCATAATAAATACATAAATTGTTTATTTCATTTTTACGATATAACTTGTATTACAAAATACCTACAGGCTACAATGTATACCTACATGCATTCAAGACATGCTAGTACTAATTAGTCACATGTGAAAAACAAGATGTGACGCAAAACTGGACAGAGATAATTCGCCATAATTCTGTAATCGCTAGATAAAAAAAGTTATGGGGCGATTTGTATATTACTTCACTATGATATGCAAGTTCAATGTATAAACTTTGCAACTGACTTTTTCACGGGCCTCGCTAGTATTACAAGTTAGATGTCGCTTAAAGTTGAAGGCATCCACCTTCTAATTGATAAAGAAAACAAGACCCACACCCTTCCAGCATTGTGCCTTTGTTGACTAATTTTGTTATTGACAAGACAGTCGGTGTGGTGAAGATTCGATCTGAAGAGTGTGGGCTATTTTGCTGGTGACTGGCTTATGGCTTTGTCTGTTTTATAGGTTAATTTAATAGAGATTAAAAAAAACTACCATCTTTCAAAGGAAACGTTCCCAGAATGTCTGTGTCAAATGTTAACTGCCATTTTGAATGTCACTTGAACAAGGCATAGTGTATGGGGTGTTACACAAACCTCCACTACTAGGTCCTTGCTTCTGCTATGCAATGAATAAAAGATTGATAGGCACTTTTTCCTGTGTGATACTAACTAAAATGACTTTTGAGGTCTGTTGTGGTTTGGGCCTGTGGCATTCAGGGTCTCTCATGAGGACACTTGTCCTTCCTTTCTTTCCCCTTTCTTACTAATCTGAAAATTCAAAGGGATACCTATTCCAACATTTCATCTAAAGAGAGATACTACTGATCAGATCGACACAGGCGAAGTCCTTACAGCCGGTACTGATCACTGGACCGAAATCGATGCTAACCAACAAACTTGAACACAACCATACTTCCAAGTTTAACCCAAAACCCGTCGGGCACCCTTGGTCTCGTTACTGCTGATGATTCAGTTACAGTCATGGAGCCATTACCAACATTAGGCTGCATCTCCTGACTTAACAACCGGATTCACACAGACAGAGCCACCTAAACAGGTTTCGAGGACTCCCTGTTGAATCCGGGCCACTCCCCAGGAAGGGGATGTGAGGATGTAGTCCTCTGATGAACCAACCTCTCACAAGAGGTTACCGATAAGGCAACTGAATCCGGGGTTATTTTTCTTCCAAAGATCTCATCTGTGACAGGGTAGTATCTAAAAAGAGCAGAGGGAATCGGAACCTCAATACAATGCTGCATTCTGGTACTAGATTATCAGTCTAACATTGATGCAGGTATTACAAAGTGAACCTCCCTTTACCACAGAGTGTGGTGTTCTTTCCCACCATGCATCTGTAAAAGAGAGAGGAAAACTAAGGAAGCCTTACTCTTACCACGGTCAAGATGTCCTCTAAGCTGATCGTGAGAATGTCAGGCACATCCCCTATAGGCAGTTGCTGTTCAAGAGACGGAACAATTTAGTGACATAACGAACACGATTGAACTATGAAATAAAAATGGTCCTTTTCTTATTTTCTCTTTTGGCAGGCTATTATGGAAGGTGGTAAATGTGACAAGCCAGTATTTCAGATCGTGGTAAGTTGAAGTGAAATTATTGTAAACCTTGTACCTCTGTTAGATTTGTAAACTGGGCAAATCCCTCGCGAACAATTACCTCAGGCTGAAATCAAGGACATTGGACATTCAATGGTTTGTCAGCCCTACATGCGATGGTTGATATTAAAGGGTATGATAAAATTATCGCCAACAGGAGATTACTGTGAATATCTGGATCCAAGGTGTAGGGCTATATCTCCTTGATATCATATCCCCGAATAACGAATCTGTTCCAGCAACAACTTTCCAGTAAATTTGTTTAAAGAAGTTTTGTCTTATGGTCAGGTAGATACACAGATATGACATTCTTGTATTGTATTTGCCAAGGAAGTAGCAGAACGTTGGGATATACTTCATGTAGCTATATGTATACATCATAATATTGTATAGGATACCATGTTAGGATAGGCTAGCATCTACACATTTACACTATACTTCATGTAATATACTTACCGCCTCGAATATAGGATACATACATGAGTATGTATAAGCTATGGATAGGCTAGTATCTACTTTACACTATACTTCATGTAATATACTTCATGTAATACTGCCTCAAATGTAGGATACATTCATGAGTATGTATCATTAGGTACAATAGACATCTTCTGGTAACCATTGGGTAACATGCATATATATATATATAAGCATGGCTAAATGCATAAGCAGGCTACCAAGTAGTGATCATGATGTTTCTTCTAATTAATTTCTCTCAAATTAGGGTGTAATTTGAGCTAAGAGAGATTTTCTTTGAAGCACTGCAAGGAATGTAAGTACTAAGATCTCTCTTCTTCTGGAAACGGTACATTTAATAGTCAGCTTTGGAGGAGTTCACTGGATCCAAAAGGCGGGAATGTCAGGATGGGGCATATTTGACCTCTGGCACCCCAACGAGTTACCAGATGTAAAGTTGATGTACAAATTTAAATTATAGCCCTCACTGAAGTCAAACAATTTATGTTACTGGTACCTGCTCCTTTCAGATTTGCAAGAAAATGCAGACGACCAACGCCAGTAAGCCAGGCGACAGATACAGGCTCTTGCTGTCTGACAGCGTTCACAACTGCTCTGGTGAGTTTCATAGAAGCACAACGTGGTATAGTTTAGTAATAAGAAATGGGTAAAGGAAGGACAAGCTTCCTCATGAAAAGACAATGAAAGCCAAGGACCCAAGCCACAAGAACCCAAAAGAACTCATTGTCAACCACCCTGGTGAAAAGTGCCTGTCGAGAGCATTATTAAAGGCATTGACACTTTTAGATACTACAACCGGCGAATCAGGCAGACTATTCCACTCAACTCTCTCTGTGGGTTAAAATTCTTCTTAACATCTAATCTACATCACCCCTTCTGAAGTCATCTAGTGCTCCTCAACTTGAACTCTTAAAAATATATTAAAGCCTATTTTGTCAAAATCATGAACAACTGTTCTATGATAAATAAATAAATTTGAAAAGCAGATATTCCATGCCTACACAGTATACTCCAAGTGAGACCTAACCAACTGATTGTAGTGCTTTACCAAAATATCCTTATGTTAGAAACTTGAAATTGTGCCTAATCATTCCTAAAATACAGTTACTCTTCCTACTTGCTTCAACACACAGTTATTCCTGATTTTGTGATCAATGGTCATCTATGTCAGCCACACAGTCAACGTTGGTAATAACAAAAATACCTAACAAATGTTTTTCAGGATTGCACATAAAATGTTGAATGTTGCAAGACATCGCAATGCAATTCTGCATTTCTGGTCGTCGTTGTTATTACAGTAAAGTGAAAGTTATGGGGAACATAGCAATTGTAATGCTAACAATTTGATCGTCAATATTGATGTGGTCAATTAATTGGCATCGGGCCGATAGCGAGTAATCAGTAAATACTGATTATTTGTTAATTGGTCAATTTATAATAGCATTCTTTGTTTCGGCGTCGTCATGTAGAAATGACAAAGCGTACATAGCAATTGTAATGCTAACAATTTGATCATCATTGATGTGATCAGATAATTGGCATCGGGCCGATAGCGAATAATCAGTAATTACTGATTATTTTGTTAATCGGTGAATTTCTAATAGGATTCTTTGTTTCGGGGTCGGCAAGTAGAAATGACAAAGCGTCCTGTATATACATTAATGATATGAAATATAAACTCCATGATTATAAAATATTTTCATGTGACATTATTTGGTTTGTTGCAGTTCGCCGGCAGCTATTGAGTTCGCACTGCACCGAATGAATGTGAGGTACATGTTGTAATGTGCACATGGAATTAAGACGTAACACACATACACGAAACAACACGAATGTACGATGCAGCTTATAGTCATTTGTATTGCGCATGCTGACAGGCAAAGCTGATCTGCGTGACGCCACTGCAAGATCTCTATAAATCACTAAAATTGTCGAAGCTCTCTACGAAACAGCTCTAGGTCAGCTCAGCTCTAGGAAGACGATGAAGGAAACAAAATTTGAGTAGATAAAGACAAAAATGTGAATAGATAAAAGAATGATGCAGGGGAAAAAACACAACAAGTCTCAAAACTCAATTTAAAAACAGAGCAACTTAAATATGTTAAATGAAATCAATTGGACTGATTTCCCCTGATTTATTCAGGTCTCTTGTAAAGTTTTGGCTAATAATGATCCCCTTTATGTTCAACATGATTTTGTGGTCGGTTTCTAACGTGCGTATTTAAAAGTTTTGTCGTTCTGCTTTTCAGTGATGCTTGCCACTCAGCTAAACACGAAAGTCACGTCGGGTTACTTCCACTCCAAGGCCCTGATACGGGTGACTAATTATACATGTACGGCCATCGCAGCTACCAAGTGAGTCTGCCGTTTTTCATTCCTTCTCAGAGTCTGATTTGAAGACACATCTCTTGTCTACATAAGATGTATGTCAATACTAGCAGCATTTAATAGCTTACAGAAAGACTTAAAGAAAAAGCTTAAAGAAAGAGTAGTAATTGTAAAGCAGTTCTTGTATGAAAAACAAAGTCTCTGAGGTGGCATTTTTTGTTTGACCCTTTTCTGTAATGATTTGACCTTTCATAGGAAGGTGATAGTAGTCCTGGATGCAGAGGTCGTCGCAGATGCTGCCTCCATAGGTAACGAACTCATCGGTAGCCCTAAAGTGTACCAACCATCCTCAACCCCCAATCAAGCAATCCTGCAAGGTTAGTTTTCCTTTGGAATCTCTGGAAACAAATTAAAACTGGGTATGTACTTCATGTAAGACCACATCAAATATAGCTTATGTACATGTGTGTAGATACTAGCCTATCCCCTAACTTATACATACTTGTGTGTATGTAGCCTATATTTGAGGTGCCGTTACATGAAATGCATACCTAAAAATGTAGGGTTATAACATACATGGTTCTAACAAGGGTTCATGGATCAGGGGTCAATAAAATAAAAAGAAAGAAACACAAACTCATTTCAAGACCTTAAAATACCTTGTATGTAGAATCTCGTACTACAAAAGGTTAAATGGAAAAAGAAGTTCCTGTCTTATATAAATATTGCATGGTTTTCATTACCATTGTATCTCGCCCTCCATTGCAATTAAAACCTCACGCAACCATTTTCCGTCACATCACCCCTCAGGTAACATGAACCAAAACAAGCCAGTGCAGAGTAACACAGTGGCGAGTGGAGCCAGAAAAACGGGATTTCAAAGTAAGTCTTGTCTTGTCCTGCTGTCATTTTGTAGTCCCCTCGGTGTTCCACGTTCACAGACGAAGTACGGTAACAGCCGAGTGGACAAGAGTTTGCTTTTTATTATGCCAGTCTCACTGGTAACCAGAGGCAGGGGTATTCGAGATGTGTAGAGCAGTTACAAGTTTCCTAAGTTGTCGTCGTAGCCCTCTTTTGACACACTTCGTGCGGCCGTACAATAAGAGGCGTCCTACCCAGCATAGGTGTAACTTGCAGTGCACTGCCAATCACGTCACGTGCCGTCTGCAGCTCGTATTGTACATCTCTGTTTCCTGACAACGGAATTGTAACCACGAGCAAGATGGCAGTTTGGGCCAGGATGCCTAGAGGAGAAAAAAAGCAATAATTAAAATTATAACACTATAAAGTTGCGTGTTATGGATTAATCAGCATTTGCCATCCTCAATAAAAAGTAAATAAAAAAAACAGTGGAGGAGGCTGGTGACAATGAGACTACTACGACGAAAGGATCCGAAAGTACCGGTATTTCACCAACATTGAGAAGAAAATTGCAGAGGTGCACTCTTTTCTCCAATCTATTAAAAATATATTCTGGCTAGACTCCTAGCAAGGGATAGCCTACCGAGGACTATTCCCAATTCAATCACTTTAGGTTAAGTTTTCAGGTTGACAAACATTGCAAAGTTCCCCCCACTTCAACAATCTCCAAACCAATGTTGGAAAATCATCAGAGAGCACAGCCCTGCATGGTTATGAAGCCTACATCTAAGAAATAACTAGCCAAGTACTTTATAACTAGGTCTAGTAGGGAAATGAAGCATATATGCAGCCTGTATCTTTATAGATTACTAGCCTATAGTACAGTAGTACTTGATAACTACGGCTATCCCTAGCAGGGTAATAAAGCATCATGTAGCCTAGGTCTAGCCTTTATCTTTATAACTTACTATAGCTAGTGTTAGGTCTAGCCTATAGCTTGCCAGCTTAGTACTTGATTACTAGGGTAGTCTCGTATAGCCTAGGTCCAGCCTATGTTTATATCGATACGGTTTGTAGGGTAGAGTTTTTCCGAAGCGAACGTAGCTCTGTCAAGCGTTTTGTAGGCGATGCGCAGAGGGTTCGGAAATGCAAGGCGCCAATGTCTCCATCGTTCTGATGTATGAGGTATTTAGTGGAAAATCCAAAGGTTGGATTGTTAATTTCGGGAGGAAATGTAGTCGTCGCATATTCCAAAATTGTTGAATTGGTGGCACTATTGGTAAAGGTTTCTGCGTATAATTCTGCGGCAAATGAGACTCTTTGTTCAAAGTCAGAGTGGTTATTACACAGGCATAGATGGTAGTAAAGTTTCTCCCTTAATAAACGCCTTCATAAAACAGCTTTCTGGGTGGTTGAAAATCTCTTTATAAATATTGGAAGGTTTCCCATTGTTTGGTATATGTATTAGTGTCGAGGTGTTGTGACTTCCGAAACGATTTCCTTTAAAAATGGAAGATACTGCAGTGTAGGTGAAGATTCACCTGTTAATTTGGTGTAGCCTTTTGATATGTTCTATGAAATGGTTCAGTTGAGTAGCAAAGTACCGTTGAAGAAAAGTAAGATACCATCCCTGTCTCTCAGATAGGATGAGCTTTTGTCGGAAAAGAGGTCAAATTATTTTTCCCGTTTTGGTGGAAAGTAAATAATCTCGGTTTGAGGATTCCGGTCCCATTGCCGACATCTACCGTTTTTAGGTAGAACTTGCTCAAGGAGCTTTGAGAAAAAGTCAGTTTGGGTACATTAATGAAATTAATTCAGGCCTTTTTTCTACAAATTCAAGTCCTGTCGGTATACTCTCCGACAGACGTGGTGGAATAAGTGTTATATTTTAAAAAGGAATTAGCTCCATGCCTGATACAAGTCCTTTCCATTCCTATGATCTCATCAAGTATCTACCAGTACAACCCAGTCACTTTTTCATTAAAATAACGGACACTCTTCAAAGTTTCTTATATTTGGTTGCCATGGAAATACCAGATGTACAATTGGGTATAATTGTCCTCCAGTCCAGTGTCATAAGCGGACGATCTTCGACGATGTCTGCTTTGTGCTATTTGTTGTCAGGTAACATGCAGTCACCGGTATCCAGTTCAAAGGGGTCCTCTGGAGGCAACTTCAGCCGCGTGGGGACCGGAATGAACAACAATGCGGTTACTTCGCAAAATTCGCAAAATTGTCAGCCTATCTCAAGTTTGACCCCGTACCAGAACAGGTATATGTCCCATGCGTTCATGGATCAGATTGTTAGCTCAAATCTTTAACTGGGTTTTCCAGGGAAATTGTTTGGAGTGTGCTCAAGTGTTAATCAAACCTAACGTACTGCTGCCAAATATTAGTCTTGTTCAGTGTTTTGCATTTAATTAGAGTTCAGCATTTATGTTAGCATTATTGTTTAGAATTAGTGTTCTGTGTCTAGCATGTGTGTTTAGCATTAGTGTTCTAAATGAACATTTTGCATTAGTGTTCTTCATTTGTGTTTAGCATTATCATTTAGCATTAGTGGTCAGCATTTATGTTAGTATTAACATTTAGAATTAGTGTTCTGCATTCGAGTATAGCATCAGTGTTCTATATTAGCATTTGTGTTAAGCATTAATGTTGCTTCGTCCCTGTAAAACTTTTCCTAAAAATTATTTGTCCCTCTCAGATGGACTATAAAAGTGCGGGTCACAAACAAAAGCGACATCCGGACGTGGAGTAACTCCCGGGGGGAAGGAAAGCTCTTCTCGATGGATTTAGTCGACCAATCGGGGGAAATTAGAGCCACTGCATTCAAGGATCAAGTGGACAAGTTTTACGATACAGTGGAGAAAGGAAAGGTCAGAGGTCACATCAGCCTTGCATTATTCTCAACTTTCACAAATTTGACAGATGTATCTTCACAGGGCAGGGAGTTATTATGCTGTATCTATTGATGCCCCCATTCTTCTTGATCACTTTTCCAGTTTCAAACATCGGTTTCTTTATTAATGTTACAGTTGTAACATTGTCACATATGGGAATGGTTTGTCCAATGGCTGTAATCAGATTAATTTTATGTTCAAAAAAAAGATAGATCTTCTTTATAAATCTAGTTGAGGTACATACATCAGAGTCTAACGGCTCTGTCTTAAAAACACTTGATAATAGTACAGCCTAGGCTTAATGTTTCTAAGCATTTACTAACATGGATTCTAAACATGTAGCATTCGTTTAGATCATCGGAAAAGCAGAGATGATACAAGATTTTCATCCCTGTTGTGTTTCATGTTTATTTGGCTCTCTGTAGGGATTTCTGTAGGATTATGTTATGCATTATAACCCTCGCTGCGTTACATTCTTGCACTGATGTGGTAAAATTGTGAACTGTAGATGATAGTTTGGTGGGAATTTCCGTCATTTTATTACACAATCAACGAATCGACTAGTTCACAGCTCTATATATTTACTTACACTCGGGAGTAACCTTCCTGAACAATTTCCCGCTGAAGCAAATAATTTTGGCCAGAAAGAGTCCCCATCTCTTTTACACCAAATAGTCTCCCTGATATCCTTAAATATAAAGGGTATGGTGTACTTCCTTTATTGCATAGTTAGCTCTTGAACAAGTGGGTGCTTTGAAGAAGAAAGAAAACCATCAACCAGGACAATTCCTAATTGCATTTTTTGCTATTAACCAAACTTCCCTCGGGAAGAAATTCCTCGTGTTATTGTATTATTATTATTATTTTCTCATTCCAGGTGTATTTCTTGTCAAAGGGTACATTGAAGCCAGCCAACAAACAGTACACGTCAATACAGAATGATTACGAGCTCACCTTTAATTCAGAGACGACGGTAAGTTAGGAATCATCTGTTCAAAAGCTAAACCAATTATGCGATGTCTTATCCACTTTTTCACCTATTACAAAATTTGATATGCAGTTTATATATAATTATATATTTTTATTTATTGTCTTCTATTTATCTCTTCAAAAGTTTTAAGTCTATTTTGTGTTGTTAGGTTATGTAAAGACGATTACAGTAATACTAGATCTCTTTTATCAGTTTACACTCAGATGATGTTTGATGTCATGAAAGGCTGTAATGTAAAAAATACACAGGAGTTTTCCAGGTAACATCATTGTACAGCCGGGTTAGTTCCACGTTCACTGGTATATTTACGCGAAATAAGTAATGCTCTAATTTAATTAAAGCCAGGAAAGTCCCAAGCTATGTGACTTCTAGTCATACTTGGATAGAATTACTGGATTTTCAAACAGGAGAGTGGATGTTTGGAAGACTTTTGTTTAACCTTTCCTTATTCACTTTGTCTCTTTGGGAAAAGCATGAAATAATCTAAGGTAGCATCACTTTATATTTTTGTCCTCATCTTTACCACTCTTCTCTGTATTTTTGTCCTCATCCTTACTACTCTTTCAGCTCAATAGTTTAGTCCTCATCCTTACCACTCTTTCGTCTCTATAGTTTTGTCCTCATCCTTACCACTCTTTCGTCTCTATAGTTTTGTCCGCATCCTTACCACTCTTCTCTCATCTCTATATTTTATACCCTCGTCCTACCTATATTTTTTGTCCGCATCTTAGATGATGCCTTGCGAAGAGGAAGATACCTCCATTCCCAACGTACAGTTTGATTTCAAATCAATCGCTGAATTGCAGGACACCAACCCTGACACTATGGTCGGTAGGTATCGATGACTATAATTCACTCTGGCAGCGAGAGACATTCTTCAAACTGGGCGCCCAGAACTAGGACATGTTTCGATCATTTGGTACACGGTACACTGCTGTACCGGTGCATTAATCTAGCTAGCTATAATGTATTGACCATGTGCATGCAATTGGCCCACGTAAACGACACCATATGGTCACGCTGGTTTAAGTGGAGTCTAATTGGCCCTCATAAATGACACCGTGTGGTCGCTCTGGTTTAAGTCGAGTATAATTGGCCCTCATAATCGACATCGTATGGTCACGCTGGTTTAAGTCTAATGGATCTAAAGC
>JAODAG010191473.1:1195-13983 GCA_027574785.1 Orphnurgus asper | reverse complement strand
GGCAGTAACGGCAATGATTGTTTACCAAACGGGAAAACCCCCAACGTACTCTGACTGATCTAGTCTTATTTCCATAGCTTCCAAACAATGTGACGTCACTGCGTGCCTGAATACGAAGTCTCCTCCAGGTTGCGGCACCTGCTCCAAATATTTAACTTAGTGCGGCAGTGCTGGCCGTCGGACCACTTAACTAAAGTTTAGCTCTACACATACTCTGTTTGATTTGGTTAATTTCAAGAAATAAATTAGCAACACTGTTGGCAGTCACACAGAAGTCTCTCATTTTCACCTGCGTTTTCGTGAAAGGACTTGTTGAACTTGAACGAAGGAATTTGGGTTGTTGTCGCCTAAGGATTGGGAATAACACTAGGTTTATAAAGTGCCATTATTTTGCACGTTAGGCCATATATTATTCACTCGATCAAACAGGTGTTATAACAGAAGTGAAACAGTAACCCAGGCAGGCTACACTACTGTACAGTGTACTTTAAGTCCCATTGATACTAGTGATACATACATAGCCTAACACTACACTACAGTAAATATAGCATGGCAGGGACTGCAAGACATGACCGAGAGATGAGAGAAAAGGCAGAAAGAACAGTTAATACCACAAAGGATCCAGTTGAAAAGTTGAGGTTACAGTGTCTCTCGAGAGGATCCAGTGGAATCAGAGGTCTAGGAAGGTAAGTTCAGCAGATTCTTCGTAGCCTCAGTACATCATGTGTAGGCTAGCCTGACCTAATTGATGCCTATTTTTTCTGATATTGGTAGAATTTAGGGTTTTTGTGGTTTATGAGGACACTGCCCTTTCTGATCCTTATTAATTATCTGTACTAATTTATTTAGTCCTTCAGTCCAATTCCAACGTGGCAAAAATGACCGAGAAGGAATGTAATTTTGTAAGCTGGTGCGATCATTGATCAGGCAAATATTGACGATCGTGCTAGTTAATGACATCCTATGTGTCCCCCGAGTCCTGGGCTAACTAACTAGTTCTAAATTCTATCTACAGCAATTTTTACTCCAGTCGAGTCCCAACGGTTCCTAGTTTAATGTGGCCTAATTACTGTATCCCTTAAAACTTCCAACGTGTACGTATGCCGTACTGCAAATTCGTTCCGAGCTGTGTCTGGCGTCTTGCCTGGTTCACGCGGTATGTCGTTGCATTGACTAGCTTTATTTGGCGATCTGAAACGGCCGCTACTGTACGTATGTGTATACGGTACTGTCCAGTAGCAACCGGAGGACGTAACCGCAGGTACGAGAGGCGGGTTTCGCTTGTTCGTTTCTCCCGTATTCGTTCCCATTCTACTTATTTCTTTTTACTTTTGCAGAGTTTTCAAAATCATGGACGATGACGGCAGTAGGACGTTAAATTACAGCGAGTTTAAAAAGGGTCTCCACGACTACGGCTGCAACCTCGAGAAGAATGAAGTGGAAGCAATGTACAAAACCTTTGACCAAAACGGAGATGGATCGATCGATTTCGATGAATTTTTACAAAATTTAAGGGTAAGATAACTGATAAGAGAGAAATTCATGTGCGTTTGAATAGTCAGTAATTCTTATTACTAGTTTCCGTTAAAGCAGCATTGAGGTTATGGATAATTTACAAAGGACGTTACTTTTTCCTTTCTTACATTTTAGTGATTTTGCAGTAATGTCAGGGACAGCTTACTATAAAGTATTGGATGGAGTGATTTAGCTTCACTGTAAATGTGACATTAATCAGAAGTGGTTGGCCTGTGGGGGGTGAGGTCTCTCTGGATCGGTCGTAGCTGTTGAATATGACAAAAGGTGACAATACCATTGAAGATATTGCCCTGTTTCTGCTTTTTAATATAAATAATGTCCCTACAGCTACTTTCGCCGTCAGCCTCCTGAATGTCTACAGATTTTCATACTTTGGAAATCGGAAAGGCATAGTCACAATTAATCACTCGAAAAATGCCCACCCCCCCCGTCTTTCGGTCCCTCTTTCAGCCTCCCATGTCCAAACCAAGGAAGGACATCATCCTCAAAGCGTTCCGCAAACTGGACAAGACCGGGGACGGCGTCATCACCATGGACGACCTCAAGGGCATATACAACGTGAAGCACCATCCAAAGTATTTGAACGGGGAATGGACGGAAGAACAGGTCTTCAAGAAGTTCCTGGAGAGCTTCGAGGCGGGTGGCGTCGTCGATGGATCGGTACGTTGTCAAACCCGGTGGGGGACGCTGGTTTGGCCCCTCCACGAAGTATCGTCATTGGCGCGCTTGAAAAACCACGTGTCCGTCTACTCAAGAACTGCAGTATACATGCTGCGCAGTTCTTGAGACGTCTCTCACGTTTAACGAGATTGTTGTTTAATCCAGAAAACACGGCGATCGTGACAGTCGTCATGATGGCGTCCGAGGCAATTTTTCTGTTAACTGCATTGTGACATGTTATGAAAACGCAACGATTTCCATGCTTGGTCTTTGTTGAGCACAGAGTATGCAAGACTTATACCCGCAGTACATGTCTTGATCATTTATTGGCAGGATTTAGGGTAACGATATGTGAAAGTGACGTATCGGCCAATAGCTCGTCAGTTGCTGCTGGAACATCGGACCTGCAACGTAGGGCCCATTTCGGTCAACCCGTAATTTGAATCCCTCTTTGTGGACCAATTATATTGCAAAAGATTTGATGGACCAAAGGTTGAGAATGGACCTATATTCATTGCTCTCCATTAATGTCCATTTCATGGCCGGTTTCTTTTGATCGCAGGTCACTAAGGACGAGTTCATGAACTACTACTCTGGTGTCAGTGCATCCATCGACCACGATTCGTACTTCCTCCTGATGATGAAGAATGCCTGGAAGTTGTGAATACCGAGGTGGGGGAAAGGTGGGGGACCGAGATGTCCCTGCTCGAGAGAGAGAGAGAGAGAGAGAGAGAGAGATGTGACCCGTCTGGTAGTTTTGTATACTGGTATGGCTTTTTAGAAAACTCATAGAAATAGCTTCCGTTACGTATTTTTTTTATTATAACTTAATGACTCCTGTGATGAGGTAATGTAGGAAGGGGCCGGGATTAGAAATATCTTGAAAATGACCAAACATTCATTCTGGAGAATATATATTTTTTTTTTTTATCTCTGCAGCAAATTTGAGGTTTCGAAGTGATCATTTGAGGTGTATATAGTTAACTTTTTGAAGTTTATAGTGATCATTTGATGTGTATATAGTGATCATTTGAGGAATATAGTGATCTTTTTGAGGTATATAGTGATCAGTATTCAGTATGAGGTATATAGTGATCAGTTTGAGGTACATAGTGATCAGTTTGAGGTATATAGTGATCAGCTTGAGGTATGTAGTGATCAGTTTGAGGTATATAGTGATCAGTTTGAGGTATGTAGTGATCAGTTTGAGGTATATAGTGATCAGTTTGAGGTATATAGTGATCAGTTTGAGGTATATAGTGATCAGTTTGAGGTGTATAGTGATCAGTTTGAGGTGTATAGTGATTATTTGAGGTATTGATCATTTAGAAGTTTATGTGTATCATTTGAGGTATATAGTGATCATTTGAGGTAGACTGATCATTTTGAAGTATACAGTGATCATTTTGAGGTATATAGTGATCAATTTGAGGTATATAGTGATCAGTTGAGGTACATATTAATCATTTAGAAGTTTATATGGATCATTTGAGGTATATAGTGATCATTTAAGGTAGACAGTGATCATTTGAGGTATATACAGTAGTGATCATTTAAGGTAGACAGTGATCATTTGAGGTACATTAATCATTCTCACTACTTTTTAATGCATCTTACAGTGCCCTTGTACGATTCTAACTTGTTATGCAGACCTATTAGGAGTCCTTATATATGGTGTCATTTCTGTGTTATAAAAGTGTTATGCTTCAAATAATTCCCTTAAATAGCCAGGAAGCGTAGAGAGTGATCAGCACAAAATTAGTCACATAATTTCCACTTTGCGGCTGCTTGTTGTAATTTTCTTACGCATATATGTAACATAATTTTTCGTAATTTGAAAGCCAAAAATGTGCCAATAAATAAAAGATTCCCCAAAAAATGGCCATTGTAAATTCACAAATTATGACCATGGGGATGCATGCTGGAACCCTGACAAGAATAATAGGGGGGGCGGGGTTGGTTGGAAGTCGGTCATTCATTGTCGAGGAGCTTATTAATTTAATTAATTGTATGCAAGTGTTTTCTTGCCTGCTCGACTCACAGTTGCTTAAAACAAAGAGACTCGTTGCCTTCCTTCCACTGACGATGTAGTCGTTAATCTGCTTAGCAGGTCAACCAACATTAGATTTTAGTATAGCAGCGTAATTTGGTCTTTTTGTCTTCATTACACTCTGAAGCGGCTGTTCTAAAGTTACCTTCTGGACAAAAAACCAGCTGTTGGGGTTTTTTTTCCTGACTTTTTAAAAAAAATTACTGTAGTTTTTGTATAAAAATTTAGCCCCAGTATCTGTGACTAGACCTCTGTTTATGTACTTTTATGTTAAGCTTATAATCCCATCTATTTTCTAAATCTGTTAATGATACCTAGATGGGTTTTTTTACTTAGAAATTTAACAATCTGTCAAGGTGTTATTTTATATCATACCAAACAAAACACATTTCCCACTGGATTTGTTAGTTAATTATTTATTTAATGTATATTTTTATGCCCCATTCTTTTTTCACAGTAAACTGTCACCTTGAGATGAAAAAGAAAAGAAAGCAAATATGCCTTGAAAAAATAGACAATGCCAGTTAAAGTTTTTGACTTTGACAAACTTACTTTTAAAAGTGTAGACAATAGAGACAACAACAGGGTTCTTGGAAAAATAATGGGGTGGTGCATTGTCAAGGGGGTACATTGTCTTCATTCCAAGTTATCATTGTCATTGGGTTAATTTGATATTCCCTTGAATTTGCATTGTAAGACCAAACCATTTGTTTTAGCTGTCATTGTTCTTTGCTTTTATTTTTTATCGATGTTTTTGGTGGTATCATGAAACGAAATTGCAATAGGAAGTTATCGACATATTGTTCTGCCAGACTTTTTTTTGTTGAAAAACTTCAGATGTTCTATATTTTTAATTGAAACCAAATTGAAACAATAAAATTTAAGAATTTTGTTTTTATTATGCTGGGTGATGTACCGGCCAAGTAAGGCCCGTGTTGAGATAAATAGGTTTAGCGCCCAATTGTTGACAAATTGCCGGACCACTAATTATTTTCCATGTTTGTTATTTTCTTTTGTACTAAATAACGAACCGAGAGCACGCTCGCCTCTCTTTTACGATCGCATACCGTCTCTCGTCCGGATCTCTAACTTTTCAGACTCGCCCTGTATTCCATCATGGGGTCGACTAGTCCCTGACCTTTTAGAGAATATGCATTAGCCATGGTATTTTACCTTGATATCTCTGCCTTTGAACAGATGTTTTACATGTAATTTTATCGTCGTTTTTAATTAAATGTATAGTCGTATGATAAAAAAATGTTTTTCTCTTTTGCCATTTTATACTTCTTCCACGTTCCACTGGAAGATATCAAGATAGAACCGCAGTCTATTTATTACTGAGATGTCACGGTGAAATGGCATTGATTCAATAATCTAACAAACACAGTTAATTATCAGTTCATAGTGGATAACAAACAGTTCATTATCGTATCCATGGATCCTTTACTACTGTACTACTGTAAATGTGTTTTTGGCCTGCGTAATACCAGGTTGGCAACCAGAGCATACTGTAGATGCTAATTAATTTCCATTTTGCTAATATGCAGTATTTATACATTCGATTGAATTGCACTTCCCAATACAGTGCTTTATCTGGTATCGTCCCACTTTTAGATATGTGAAATGCAGTAGCCTGAAATTCATCTGAAATCGGTCTGGAAAAAACAGATAAATATTATGCAGAAATCAGAATTTCATCTGAACTAGGTCTGGAAAAACCATTATGATGATGCAAGTAATCTGAAATTAATCTCAACAGATAAGAAAAAACAGATAAGAATGATGCAGTAGTGTTTTCTGAAAAGGTTCCTAAACAAAAACCGGCTTAAATATCCAGTCAGTTCATACGTCAGTTTGAAATTTCCGAGAGGTTACTATCTTTCATACATCACTCTGTGCACTTTTAGGCTTGGTTTACTTTTCCCTTCACATTATTGTTTGAGTAGAGATAAGCAGGTAGTTGGGTGAAGTCACCCGACTTGCATGTGATCAGGATCAGGAAGATAGGTCTATCTGTTCGAGGGACGATCCAAGGTTGGAAAAAAGTAAAAACGACAGGGCTAAAAACTGTCCGGTTTAATATATTCAAATCTCCAAACATACAATCCATAACAATCCTTGGTAGTAATACATCACATGTAGTCTTCTCTCACTTGTGCCCATTACATTACAGTAAATTAAATTACAAACTAAAATAGGAAACTCAAACACGGATCCTTTTATACATCGAACGTAAACATAATCGTTGGAGGAGTATTCGGTTTACCAGGTGTGCTCTTCCAACAGAGTCATTGGAGGTCTATCCTCAATAATAACAGACGAAAAACCTCTCTGCACAGTGTACGACTTCTAAGAAAACAAAAACAGGCTGGGAGAAGCAATGTTTGCAAATGCGTTGACTTGTGTCCTCCGACATTAGTGTGCAAGTCTGACGATGCAATGATTCTTTCCATGGAATATCCAATCTCAAAACTCACTTTTGCTCTTGGAAGAAGGAAGAAATTCCACCTGCTGACGGTTTTTCCCCCCCGATAGAATGTTTTTCCAGCAATTTTAGGAACTATTTTCAAATATTTCTGATATTTCCTTAAAACAATAATTCAAAAATTTCCAAATTTCCCAACCCCCAATAAATGGAATGTCCAAATATTTGGTAAGGCAAATGGAAAAGTAACTTTGGGTAACCTATGTAGTGGGCACTTCCTGGATTTTCAGTTGGTAGCAGGGCATTTAAAAGACATTGGCAGAACTTGCATTAACTTCTGACCTTGCTTCTGATCTTGTTATGTCACCCTTCTTCTTTCTTACAAGGTGTCAAGATTAGGAATACCATAACATTGACATCGGGGATATTTCTCATTGCACGTCAAGGTTAAAATTCATTTGTTCCTTCAAGCAAACATAATTCTTAGACAATAAAAGATTACTACTGCCCTCTCGTAACTGTAGTCTGCACATAACCACACAATGTAATCTTCCACCAATTGATACCTTAACAAGTAATCTTTTTCAAAACCCAATGACAAAACTGTTCTTGAACCTGATTTTTACATAATTAATGCTTACATTTCAAGGTGGTTAACAAACGTCTTATTACAGCTTTAATACCATTTAGCGTGTATATGTGATCAGCTTTGATGAATAAATTATACCTTCGCAACAGGTGAAAGTATTTGCTGGATGCTGCATTTGCCAAAAGTCCCTTCAGTTCATCATAAAAAAAAATTAATATGGTGCAAATAGCATTTTAGCACCAAAGCTAGCTTGACCATAACAAAAGTTAGTGAATGCCCTTTGAATCCATTACTCTCTCTTCCACACCTCAAACAAGCATGCAAGTTATTCTCCTTACCACCCCCCCCACACTCATCCCCTAACACATGGTTAACCATTTAATGTGATCTTGCATAATATTTTCCTAGTTAAAGCCAAGGCTGCAATCAGTCTCTCAAACAATGTTTCACTCACATTTTCTCTTCATCACATTGTTTTCGGTAGTAATGCACAATTTACAAAATAAAATAAGTGTTTACAGCATTCATACAGATATTGTCTGCAATAATGGTACGGACATGCCACGAGGAGTGGACGTACGCCACTGCAACAGAGCTGACATCGCCATTAGAGCGGCTTCTACGGCAACTTTCAAACTTAAAAAATTAATTTCTGGGTATTGAAATATGCAGATTTCACCACCTTACCCCCCAGCTTCAATATTCAGTGTTATGTACCAACCAGCCACCGACTGGGTCACCTGAACTCTTAATGCAACACTTTCATGCGACCGTCAGGATCGACCAGAAATTAACGAGGCATCTAGTCCTGCTACACCGGGACCGCCTACCAAATCTCCTGCGTGACGGACGTGAGGGTACCTCGGTCTTCGCCCAGCGATGATCCGAACCGAATCCCGGTAGAAGACCGAACTTGTTGCCGCTGCAGTAGCGACTTTGCTGAACTAGTCATGGGATTGGACCGACGACGCTTGGGCCGAGAAGCGGATACTCTACGCTACTAGGCCACACTCTCACGTATACTGGGTCGACAGTTGTAGCTGATCATCTCATTACATAACATATATATATTCACATTGGCTATACTGCATAGTCTTTGCCATTTCCAAGCAGTCATTAATTCCGAGTATTAATTCCGAGTAGTCGTACACCGACCTGCGGTTGGAGTACCTTCCTTCGAAAGTTAAGAGACCCTTCTCCAACCGTCTGGATTAGTACCGACCCTACAGTGACGCGCACCTTGGTGGAAGCCTTCTTCACCACAGTCGGCAACTTTGTCTGTTTCAAACGTTTCAGAAGACAATGAATGGATAAGCCCAGAGGTTGCCATTGGGCAGAGCGTCATATGAATATCTCTACTATCCTTGACCCAGAAGTCGACAAAATGCAACGAGAATCCTTTGTTTTTATTTTCGAGAGGGCAGCATATATTTTTTTATGTATTGACAAGGATGATCTTAGAGAGGATAGTGTTGTTCGTTACCTTGTAGGCTGCCTCTAATAAGTGACTTATCATCCCCTGAAACCATTTTATTCAACCTCTTTTTTGGATTGAATTGTATTGTTGGATGAATTAGCCTTGGCTATAGGCAGTATTATAGGCTACAACCTAGTTCAAGTTACAATAAGCCTAACCAATCCCTACATAGAACAAAAAAATACATTGCGATTCCTACGCTCGTGATTTGCTGAAATCAACTAAACTAATTCTAAACGTCCAATCATACGTTATGTTGGGGAGGCCCAGCAATCAGTTTGTTGCTGGCATTCAGCCAGAACCACAAAATGAGTAACCATGATTACAACAACTGCTGCCAGCAAATTCAAATGTAGGCTCCCAACTTGCTTAGCCTAACACATTTGAGGGATATAAATAAATGAAACTACAATCGTATGCATGTGTCTTTAGTTTTTCGAGAAATGAAGGGACTAAAACAGTAATTACTTGAAAACCTAGCCACATTTCAACTACAAAAGGACGATATTTTGTAGTCAAAATTGAATAAGTGATGTGTTTTATGTTGCCGTAAATAGCCTAGGCTGTATAGGTGTCAACTTATGTTTCAAGTTATGCTAGGCTAGCCTAATAGATCTATTTCTATTAAACCTTGTTATAGGCCTGTTTTGGTAGATGCTTGTGACCTATGTATGTTTGATATTGCATATGCCATGCCTAAGCCTAAATAAATAGTCCATCACCCATAAATATAGCCAACAAACCCATGAAGAAATGATTCAAGCGATACATGCTAGACAGTGGACCACACATGCTATTATGTGCCCTCAAGACTTTTACTAATCACTAGCCTACCATAAGCTGGCGCTATTGTACAAACGCTCTAACTTAAGCTGACGGTACAGGGTTCATCACAATGACAATGGCAGAAACGGGATGACACACTGAAGGTTTGGAGGATTTAATTTGCTATTCCCTTGTGAGGAGTCATTGTGTTTGGCTTTAACTTTGGGCTGTTTGCTCCTTTGACTTGTTCTTTTGAAAGAAGAGGAATTTGTCAACTTCCCCCGCTGGCACGGGGAGGGGGGGATTCTTACTTTGAAGGAATACTGCTCTCCACCACCATCTGTACTAACCTACAAGTAAGTCACACATGGAAGCATTTCATCATAGTGATATCCTTCAATTAGAATCAGGTAGTACGATGATAAGGAGAATACTGAGATACAATTTTTGCAAAAGGCAGAAAGCATTTCATATCACACCTGCCCTTCTCGACTGACCGCAGGTGTACAATATGCAAGCCAGGTCTAATCCGCCCTTCTCACGGACTCACTACAAACCGTGTCTAACCCGCCCTTCTCAACGGACTCTCTACAAACCGGGTCTAAAGCTGCCCTTCTCAACGGACTCTCCTTCAGTCGTACAATATGCCAGCCAGGTCTAACCCGCCCTTCTCAACGGACTCTCTACAAGCCGGGTCTAACCCTCCCTTCTCAACGGACTCTCTACAAACCGGGTCTAACCCGCCATTCTCAACAGACTCTCTACAAGCCGGGTCAAACCTGCCCTTCTCAACGAACTCTCTACAAGCCGGGTCTAAACTGCACTGTTCAACGGACTCTCTACAAACCGGGTCTAACCCGCCCTTCTCAACGGACTCTCTACAAACCGGGTCTAACCTGCCCTTTTCAACGGACTCTCCTTCAGTCGTACAATATGCAAGCTAGGTCTAACCCGCCCTTCCCAACGGACTCTCTACAAACTGGGTCTAACCTGCCCTTCTCAACGGACTCTCTACAAACCTGGTCTAACCTGCCCTTTTCAACGGACTCTCCTTCAGTCATACAATATTCAAGCTAGGTCTAACTCGCCCTTCTCAACGGACTCTCTACAAGCCGGGTCTAACCCGCCCTTCTCAATGGATTCTCTACAAGCCGGGTCTAACCCTCCCTTCTCAACGGACTCTCCTTCAGTCGTACAATATGCAAGCCGGTTCTAATCCTCCCTTCTCAACGGACTCTCTACAAACCGGGTCTAACCCGCCCTTCTCAACGGACTCTCCTTCAGTCGTACAATATGCAAGCCAGGTCTAACCTGCCCTTCTCAACGGACTCGCTACAAACCGGGTCTAACTGCCCTTCTCAACGGACTCTCCCGTTTCAAAAACACTTTGGGAATATGAGCCACCAATGAATCATTGGAACAGACAAAAGTTCAGAAACCTCCACCACAAATTCAAAATTAATGTTTTAATATTTTGTAGATTTAATGACATATGGCAAATAACCTCCTACCCCCCACCTATTTGTTTACTTTATTTAAAAAGGGGGGTATTAGAACAAGAAACGAATGTACCTTTACGCTTGGTCTTAACTTTAGAATGCATGAAAGACTACCGTTTTAAAGCATGTCCCAAGCCCAGCCAATCCAGGGAAGTGTCTCTCGTTAATAACTCCTGCGCTCTGCGTAAACAGCTACGAAATTTGGACATCCTTAAAGACATGTCCATCCTCTGCGAGAGATATCCGTTTAAAAAGCACACTTAACGTCCACTCTGATGGGCCCCCGATGACACCATCGCCCACACGCAGACACACAGCTACCAGCAGACCGGTGCGACGCATTTCCGAATGACGCCAGTCCTCGGAAAATCGTCGCCCCCTCATCTTTCTTCCACGAAGAGGGTTTCCTGGGGAAACAGGCCGTGATCCTCAAAGGACATGTTGGTGTCCAAGGCAGTGATCTGTAAGAATAGCGGAGAGGGGGGGTTGGTCACGATTAGGGGTCTGTACGGGCTGGTTGCAGTAAAAACGTGCCTCCCGAAGGGCAGTAGAGAATCAAGGTAGGTACCCTACCGGACATTGGACAACATAAGGACGAAATTACCTGAAGAGCAGGACGAGAGATACTTTGTACTGTGTATATGATATCAGCGTCCAATATTTGGCTCTGGGCTATGGTTCTGGTGTCATCAGCTTCATCCATTACACAATTGCACTTTCTATAACTTTATCCCTCTTTAACGTTTGTTTATTTTCTCCTCATTTTATTTCACTGATAATCGGTGCTTGGGAGAGGGGGTTTGGTGGAGCAGGGCTTCCTCTAGGGGGGGGGGGGAATACATGTCAATGATGAACCTGAAACATGTTTTTTTACTTTCGCAATACCTGACGTTTTTCTACTCCTTTTGAAATGATTGATTCCCTCCTGTACTCCCAACTTGTTTGGTGATTTCACAATTTTACCTCTGAATATAATAGATTAATATTATAGGAAATATAAGAATTGTTATTAATATTAAGTCCTGATGGATCTATCAATATTTCCTTTAATATTAATATATTAATCCTCCATGTAAATATTAATGGTATCATCTTGCAGTGTGGCAACAAACAATAAACCATCCTCATTTGTCAGTGTTTAGCTCCTTTGGTCCCGCACTGGGAAAGGTCAAAGGTCCGACCGGCATCCCACATCCCCGGCGACCCTCATTGCATAACAAACCAGCCGAGTGGCCGAGATTCATTAATTTACAAGACGTATTCTCCTTTAAAACCCAAAAATACCTACATCTTTTTTAGGCCACGTAGTCAGCACTTTATGCAGATCTGCGTTGAAGCCTCTCGAGCCGAGATAGTTGAGAACCATCTGCAATCTCTCGTCGGCCAGGAAACGCCTGATCAACATCTCCCCGCTCGGCAGGCGCATGCGGATAGTGGTCATCAGCTCCGGACAGTCGGCTGACGGCTCAACCGTGAGTTGCTCTTCGAGAGAACGCCTGACGGCCTGTCGATAATAACGGAGGATACTGTGACTGTCTTGCCTCGATTTTGTCGACGACCAGCATGTCTTTTCCAACTGTCCTGTTGAAACAATTGTCTTAACAATCACGTGACAGAGGGAGTATACAACGTGCTAAGAAAAGTTACATGTAGGCTCATGAGAATTAGCTCCTAACCATTGCATAGGCCCATGAGAATTAGCTCCTAACTATTGCATAGGCCCATGAGAATTAGCTCCTAACTATTGCATAGGCCCATGAGAATTAGCTCCTAACTATTGCATAGGC